>ML685908.1:3030108-3053066 GCA_007922175.1 Pelusios castaneus | reverse complement strand
ACACACACACACACACACACACACACACACACACACACACACACACAAAGTAAAATTGCATAGGTGATGTAGATTCTTTAGGACAACCCTGCACCATAGGTTATGGTTGGTTATGACAGCAGTTGTATCTGACAAACCCGGTCTTCATTGTTACTAATGACTATTAAGCAAGCTTAAAGAAAACAAGAAATAGCCCAATCTTTGGCCCTAACGTGCACAAACTGTGCTCCAGCTATTATTTATTTATTTATGTTTATGCTTTGTTTCTTTTTAAAATGTTTGTCCATCCATGGCTTCAGGCAAAGTCAGAACTGGAGACCCCCTAAGATACTGCAGAAGAGGAAGATCTTGTAGCCCAAACAAGGAGGTACCAGAAATCGCCTGAGAAAATCTATTATTGTGAGATTTCTGGCCCATCTTTCCAAGACAAAGTGGCACAGATAAATATCCAAAACTTTAAGGCCCTATCTACACTAGCCCAGGAATCTATGTTGGCATCATTCTAGCAAGAACTATGTTTAAGCATAGTTCACTAGAAAGGTGATAGTTTGGTATCCTTGGCCACTGTGGAATGTGTGTTGGATAAACCTTTCTGAACCACTAAATCTTAAAGCCCTGTTTACATCAGTAAATTGCACTGTTTAAATGACACTGTGGCAATTTTCAGCAGTGCACAGGATCCACACTAGCTATCCTGTTTTAGATGTATAGAGTTGACAGGCTCCACATCCAGCACTCCCTGTAAGTACTGCTGGGCCTATGGATTATTGCACCTAACCACAGTGGTTGGCCCTGCTGGTGCATATTTGCATATCGAGTTGTCTAAAGTTAGGTCTCTAAATCCCCATTTTGGCTAAATAAATGGGACCTACTTTTCAGAGTTGCTGGCAGTTTCCATTGACTTTGCTGGTAGTGTTGAATGCCCAAGGGATCTGAAAATCAGGTCACTTTCTTTCTGGAATTTAACCATTGGTATCTAATTTTGAAAGTTTTCTCCATAATGCCTGTGGTAGATAATATATATTTGCACCCACCCACAGTTTTGATTTCTTCATATTAATGCTGTAAAGGGTTCTGTCATGCATAGGAATCTATGTGCTCATTTTGAGAACTAGGGATATGAGCAGCTCTGTAGAACTCCTTGAAATTTTTTTATGAAAATTTTTTTCAGAGAAAATTTTTTCCTGTTTTTTAACTCAGAAATTTTCATTAAAACTGTTTTTAAAAAAAGGTAGCTTTTTTCAGTTCTGCCTTGTTGGATTTCCTTTTCTTTAAAGTCCCCTTTCTTCTCCTTCTCCCAACCCCCTCTACCCTTATGTGAAAAAGGGTGGGGGGAAGGAAAGGAGGAAACGGCAGGAATAAAAAAAACAACCAAACAAACAATTAGAAATGAAAATTTTCTACAGACATTTCCATACAATTTTTTAAATGATTGTTCCTTTTCAACCCCACCAAATACAAATATCTTCAATATTTTAAAAATATTTTGCAATTTTCCCCTATATGTGAAAGCAATTAAAGGAAACTAGACATCAAATATAAAACTGGAAAACCACTTTATATTTTCCGTCTCCATATTTTCACGAATTGTGTTAAATCAATATGATGTTGATAGAAGATCTTTCTTTATCTCAGTGATTTGCAACAAAACATGTAGCTGGAATTATTGAAAGGGGTAGTGAATCTTTATATATTAGATAGTCTTAATTTTCCAGTGCATATCCTTAAAGCAGAACCAATGGGTTCACTGGGAAATTCCATTTAGTTGTGTGTAGCATTTGTTTACATATTTCTTTCCATCTTTTTCATTCTATGGCACAGCCACATAACCCCCTCTTATATCTCACATTCTTTCCAAAATCTGCCTCTTTCCTTGCATTATAAACGTTTAAAGCTGACTGGTTTGTGTATGTTAGTTTAAATGTAAACATCTAGTTTGTGGGATTAAAAATTGCACATAAGGAAAAAGAATTTGGAGTAACTTTCCCTCTTAAACAAGACACTTCTAATTTTTTTCTATTTTTTCTCTCATTCCCCTTCTCCCCCCAACTCTGCTTCAAGAAAGCACAGCTATTCAGGAAAAAGGCTTAAGCACTTGCTTAAGTCCCATTGCTTAACTTTAGGTACATTCTTAAATTCTTTCCTGAGCAGGGATGGGCTTAAACAAAGCTTAAATTATTTCCAGACATAAAGTCAGTTTGTATCCCTTCTCCCTCTGTTGGTAACACGTGTGGTGCTTGAATTGTGCATTGATTTCTTTTATAACTGTTATCCTCGTTTAGCTAAAATTCACAATGAGACTTTAAGAGATGAATGCTTATGGGCTGTGCAATCCAGACCAGTGGGGTTGTCTCACCACCTGTCTTGCAAGTTTAGGTGCCTCACAGTGCTTTGCTGTTGTAACTAACTCCCAACCCGTGTTACTCACAAACGGACAAGTAGCATGCAGGTCACGCCTGAGTGTCTGCATGTAGCTGCAGCTCTAGTCCAGTAGCTCTCAGCCCAGCAGCCTGTAAGCAACACACTAGCCACACTCTGTCCTCCAGTAGATTTGGTTAGGGTCCCAATATGTGTGTTCTGCACTGTTCAGCCATCTCCTGGACACTCCAGCTGTTAGTGATCTATTGCCCCTGTCAGGTGTCAATATATAGCAGTTACTACTTAAATTGCAGTTACCAAACAATTCAGTTTAAAAACAACACTGCATTCATTTAGGTTAAAAAAAAACCCAAGTTTATTTAACTACAAAGAGAGAGATTTTTAAGTAACTACATGTACAATATATTAAAGTCAGAAATATTTACTAGACAAATAAAGATCAAATGCTGTCTACGAGTTAAAACTTAACAAACTAGACTTGATTCAAGGTAAAATCCTCACCATTTGTTCCTAGCAACATTGCTGACCAAATTCTCAGGTCAAGATAGCCCCTAAATCAAAGACTGGTTTCTTTGTCGTCTTAGGTGAAAGAAAAAGTGCAAAAGTGATAGGAAGAGAAAGAAACAGAAAATCCCTGGGGCACTTTGCCCCTCACTTTTATAGTCTAGTCCCCCTTCAAAAATGCATATTCCTGAGGGTTACCCCTAGATAAAATTCCTTTCCACAGTGAGGATGGACACATGGGCTATGTCTATACTTACTAAAATTAGTTCGAATTAGTTTGAACTAATTCGAACTAATTTTAGTTAGTTCGAATTAGCTTAATTCGAACTAGCATGGCCCCAGTGGAATGTTAGTTCGAACTAAGCAAGCACTTGCTTAGTTTGAATTAGTGATCCCCATTCATTTCAATGGCCGGTTAATTCGAACTAAGAAATTAGAATTAACATGGCCACATTGGTTAATTCGAACTAGTTAGATCGAATTAACCCCTTAGTTCGAATACCCTGTTCGAACTTATTAATTCGAATTAAGGAAGCCCTTAATTCGAACTAACTAAAGCTTAGTGTAGCCATGGCTTTAGTTGGTTCGAATTAAGCCAGTGTAGACATAACTTGTAGACTTACCAGTGTAGACATAGCCATGGAGTCGCATGGTAAAAGAGATTCCACTTTGTTAAAATGCAGATCAGTCTGTTCCTGCCTCCCCCACCTCTGTTGCCAAAGAATGGTCACTTGACTGGTGATTGTCAATCAACTTTGATGAGATCTGGTTAGTGGTGTCAGTATGTCCTTTGTCTTTGAGTAAAAGGTTTACCCTCCTTTCCATATTTGTCTGGTAACCACATTTCAGTCATAATTTCAGTTTTTGTTCATAACTTTACATATAACATCACTACACACATTTCACCATTATATTATTGACCAGCAAGATATTAGTTTTCAAATGATACTTCATAAGGAATATTTTGTACAATTATTCAATGAGGTGTAGAGTGTGAATACATGGAATCATTTGGTCATGGTGTGGCTCTACTAATTGCCATTAGAGTGCTCCTCAATTATTTTGCTGTCAATAGAAAGGTAATTACATTATGGGTCTTATCTACAGGGACCAAAATATAACTGAAAAATGATCTGTAGCCTCAGCACCTTGCAGGATTGGCCTATGAAGGGTAGCCCTGTGAAGACTGTGGAGACATAATTCACTTCAGTTGCATGAAGTCTGTGGGGCAACACATGAGTAAAGTTATTCATATGCTTAAGTCTTTGTAGGCACTACTATAATACAAACAATAGTAATAATAAACTCTGTGTTCATGTAGTAGGCTTGTATTTTAATTGCTCCTCTTATATAGTGCTTTGATTATTGTCCTTGGTAGTAGAATAATTTCATCTGAATCTGGTTTCACCCTGTAGTTTGAGATTCCAATGCAGAAGAATTTATGAATTTAGAAATTTATAAATGTACAATTTGCATTGAAAATACACAATTTGAACTGGAAGGAACTTTTTTTAAATCATGTATTGAACACACGTATAAAATCATAGGACCACCTGGGTGAAAATAACTGAGCTTTGCAGATTTACACCAGATGGAGATCTGGCCCGTAAATCTCTTTCTTCCCGAAGGATTTTTTCTTAACTCAGCAATTATACCGTTGACTAAGAAAGCATATGCCTCCTAAACAAAGCATAGAGGAGTGACTCAACCAACTACAAGGGTTTGGTTTTGATTTAAATGTTTCATTCTAATCTCACATATCCTCTTTAACTTGGCAAAATGAATGAAAGAAAAACAATGGCCTTCCATTTCCCAGTTTACAACCTGTCAAATTGAGGGATTTGGTTACCTTTTCCACAAGGTGTGTGCTGGGTTGTTATTTTTCAATATACCACTCATATACTTAGGGTTTCTTTTTAATGACATGCCAAAACTGACTATGGTACAAAACCACAGAAGAATAAAAGCCATACTGAAATATGGAGATTGAATATGTGCAGATAATTAATACTATTTTTTGGTTTATTGAGTATGCTGTGGAAGCAATTCTCTGGAAGTGATACATCCTGTAGCATTAGGTACATATAATCCTTTGATTACCCCCTAGAGCCCCAACCAGGGATATTCTATCTTCTACCCAATATCCATAAACCTGGAAATCCTGATCACCCCATCATCTCAGGCATTGACTCACTTACAGTGGGTTTATCTGGCTATGTGGACTCTCTCCTCAGACCCTACGCTATCAGCACTCCTAGCTATCTTTGAGACACCACTGACTTCTTGAGAAAAATTCAATCCATTGGTGAACTCCCAGAAAACACCATCCTGTCCACTATGGATGTAGAAGCTCTTTACACTAAAATCCCACACAAAGATGGATTACAAGTCATTAGGAACAGCATCCCAGATAATGTCATAGCACACCTACTGGCTGAACTTTGTGACTTTGTACTCACTGACAACCATTTCAGATTTGGAGAAGATTTATAACTTCAAGTCAGTGGCACTGCTATGGGTACCCACATGGCCCTACCATATGCTGACATTTTTATGGCTGACTTAGAACAACACTTCCTCAGCTCTTGTCCCCAAGTGGCACTCCTCTGCATATGCTATATTGATGAGATTTTCATCATCTGGACCTGCTGAAAGGAGGCCCTTGAGGAATTCCACTGAGATTTCAACAATTACCACCCTACCATCAACCTTAGCTTGGACCACTCTAAATGGGAGATCCACTTCCTGGACACTACACTACAAATAAGCGATGGTCACACAGACACCACCCTCCATCTGAAACCTACTGACCGCTATAGTTAGCTACATCCCTTCCAGCTTTCATCCGGGACACACCACATAATCAATTGTCTACAGCCAAGCCCCAAAATATAACCGCATTTGCTCTGATCCCTGAGACAGAGAGAAACAGCTTCAGGATATCTATCAAGCATTCTTAAAACTACAATACCCACCTGGGGAAGTGAAGAAACAGATTGACAGATGGGTACCCAGAAGTCAACTACTACAGGAGAAGCCCAAGAAGGAAAACAACAGAACGCCACTGGTCATCACCTACAGCCCCCAAGTCAAACCTCTGCAGCCCATCATCAAGACAATCCCTCATTCTTTTCTGGGATTATGGATGTGTTAATTGTTCAGAGATCCATGCATTCTTCCAGACTTTCACTTGGTCACCACTAGCCCAACTGGGCCACAACTAGATTCAAATCCTGAATTGGTTCCCGTAGTGCTGTATATTTGAAATTGAAGACATTGACTCCTTATATTTTGTGGTAAACTATCTCCTGACATAACTCCACTGAAGGACAAGGTTATTATGCGAGGAGACTGTTTGACCTTAGTGTTCCATTTGAGGCAGATCACAAACAGGATGAAGGAGAAGTGTTTCTGTGTGTAAGTTGATTCATTTTGTCCTATCATCAGGAAGCTAAAGTTTTCCTCTGACTTGAAATGGAGCTTAACCATATGCGTCTCTTGTCTTGAGACTGTATCAAGTGAGCATTTCCCCAAAAGTTGCATGTAAATAAAATGAGGTGACTCAGGAGAGTGACTATCACACCATTGTCTGCTAAAGGCAAGAATGTGATCTTTATGTTATTAATAAGGATTTGTAACCTTCTTTGGACCTTCCATAAAGGAGCTGAGCCAGAATATAACTTCAATTTTCAGAGAAGTTAGGGTGATGAACCCTATAATGAGGGAATAACAGACACTAGCTGCCACTAATGTACATTATAAAGACATTACATCCCTTGTCATGAATTATAAGGCTGCCCACAAATTTTTGTCAAATTTGTGTGGCAATGCATGGCCATGTTAAAAAGGGGAAAAAACTCCTGGAAATAACCTGGGACTGAGAACCTAAAACAATATAGTACTTAAGAAACAGTTGAGAGAGAGAGCCAATAAAATCAAATCAAATGTGGCTGAGTTTTTTATTGTTTTTAAACTGCAAGGAACCAGCTTGGTGCAAATAACTCGAATTATGCTCACACTAGAAACTTTTCTTTTCAGTGCTACATAGGACAATGAATAAATAAAATAAACAAAATGGGCAAGTTTGATCTCATGGTTGCCATGCCAGAGCTAACCTTTGAACCAAACCTAATGCTCCAAATTAAAAAAGGATTTTATTTTCCTTGGGGGAGTGAAAAATCTCATTACTCCTGGAGGTCTCATGGAAAGTTCACTACACTGGGACTTGGTCTCACTATACTGTTATTATTGAGCTCCTGCTCTTTGTCATATTCCATTGCGAACCTGAATTTAACTTGACAGCACTAAATGTTTTCTCTGAAACTCATTCAGCTGTTTAGTATCACATCCACCCACCCACATGCAAAAAGTCCCCAAGTGTCAGCAGTCATGGATAGTTTTCTGAGAAACACAAACTCCATGACCCCCATTACAGCTGTGACAAAAATACAGCTTTAGCTATGATTCATCAATTGCAACTGTGTTTTATATAGTGGTTGTTTTATTTGTTCCCTGCTTTTTGGTACTTTCTTTTTCTTTAGGGTAGACAGAACTCTGAGCCTTTTCACATTTGTTATGCTCAATTCTACACATCATATGTAAGCAACTGCTTTCTGATAAGCCATCCCCTTTTGGTAAAAGAACTACAAACTTCCAAAATCAAAAAGCTTACCACCATCTTTTACTGACACGTGCCCCCTGAAACTTCATTTGTGCTAACATGGAGAGGAAGGACATATATTTTCTGCTGGAATTGTGGAAACCTGGCTCAAGTAAACACATATAGGTCATAGTCTTGCAATTAGGTTGACTAAAGCACATCATTGCTCCCTTAAGAAATTCCAGCAAAATCAAAATCTGTATTTTAAGATCAGTGGCAATGTTCCCTCTAAGGTTTGGTGGCTTGTGTGCAAAATTTTCAAGCCGTGTGCAAAACTGTTTCTGAATAGTGCAAACTCTCACAACAGAAATTATAGGCATTAATTGAAGTTAAAGTGACTGTAAATAGAATTAATTAATTGTGTTTAATTAATTTAATTTGAATGAATTTTGAATTGAAATTTAATTTTTAGAAAGGTTTGTATTTAAAATTAATTTTTAAAAAGCTTTTTAAAAAGAAAGAAAGAAAGAAAGAAAAAGAAGGCAAAGGAGGGAAGAGAAAGAAAGAAAAGAGAGAAGGTAGGAAAAGAAAGGCGGAGAGAAGGAAAGAAGGAAGAGAAAGAAGAGAAAGGAAGGCAAAGAAAGAAAGAAAGAAAGAAAGAAAGAAAGAAAGAAAGAAAGAAGCCGAGGCCGCTGGCGCTGGGGACCCGAACGTGGTCCCAGGAGGCCACCAGCAGGGCAGAGCATACCCCGGCACCGGAGGCTGATCCTGGCCCCGTGCCGGGAGACCAAGGCTGCCGGCGGAGTGGGGCCAGCCCCGGGCAGGAAGTCGAAGCTGCCAGTGCGTGCAAGTACGGGAGCCTGGCCCAGCCGCGGCCACCCAGCTGCCCCAGCTGCGTGGGGCAGGCAGGCAGGCAGGCCTGTGCACATGCCCTGGCCCTGAGCCTGCCTGCTCCGCCTTGGGGGCGGGGAGGGCCAGCCCAGAGGCCGGGCTCAGGCTGGGTCTGCCACGGCAAAGCCACAGCCCCGGGGGTTTGGAGGGGGTGGCAGGGGCTGCCAGGCGGCGCAGGGGTCCCTCAGTGCTGCGCGGGAGTTGTGATGGCCGCTGCGCGGCAGCGCACCCGCGCAGCTTAGAGGGAACACTGGTCAGTGGGCCTTCATATGGGCACTGGGCTTGACCTACTTGCTGGCCACCATATGTATGTAATGTAAAGCAAGTCAATCCCTCATCCATCCTAACTATTTCCTGGCAAAAAGGAGATATCAATCCTTCTCCCCTGGCCAAATCTATACATTGGTGGGGAGCAAAGGCTTAATTTATTACCAGATGAAAGGAAAGTCCAAGGTAAATATATATGGGTGTGTCTACTCTGGCAAGTTAGGTCGACTTAAGGAGGCTTAAGTCGACCTAAACAAAGCCGCATCCACTCTGGACTTCCCTAAAGTCGACTTAAGCATTTCCATAAGTCAACTTAAGAAAAGCTTAAGTCAACTTAATAACAGCTCCTTTTAGGTTGACTTAAGGCCAGTGTAGACAGGGATTAACGCTAAATCAACTTTATTAAGTCAACTTAAAGCCGATAGAGTTGCTATCTCTGCTGTTAAGTCGACTTAAAGTATAGTCAATTTGTTAAGTCAATTTAACTTTGGAAGTGTAGACATAGCCTATGAGACAGAAAGAGAGAGACTACCAAGTGTTTCTAGAGATCAATATGTTGTGCGTGACAGAATGTGTGGGTGTAAGGAAATGAGAAAATATGTAGCAGAAAGTGAGTGGGAATGTGTGAGTTATTGTATGGAAGAACAATTGAAGAGTTGCAAGGACATACAGGTCCAGGTTAGTGATGGCAAGCAATGGAACTTTACATCAGCCTAACAAAAGGCAGAAGGCAGGGCTGGCTATGGTGGAATCCTTACATTTCCACATGGTACAGAGTAAATTCATTTTAGGAGTTATGGGGTATGATATAAGACAGGAAATGGTACCTAACAACTGAAATTTCTGTCCTCTTGTTAGTCGTTAACTCTGCAACTTTTAGAGAAAATAAAACACAATAGTAGGTGATTTTTTTCTATATTCTTCTCCTTTGTTGTGTGTTTTAAAATAGATCCAAGGTGATAAATCTGCTGGAATCTGACTACGTACATATCCTAGTGGCCCAGTGCTAACTTAAAAACAATTGTTTAGACTCAAAGTCAGTGACTGGTAGCAGCAACTTTAGTTTAAGAGAAAAAAAACCCAAGCTTTGTGCAGAATTCATTACTTAATTTTTACTGAGGCAACCTCTGATTTAAGTTAATAGGAGCTGAGTAAGGTCTCAGTAAATAATGCAAGTTAGTTGCACTGCATTAAAGATGAATTGGGGTGCTTAATGTGTGTCAGGTACTTGATAGAACTGGGTATTCTGAGTTTTCTATACAGGACTCCTAGACCATCATTTAATACTTGCATAAGCTGAGGATCCAAATCAACAGCCTCAAGCCCTTTTTCCATTTCCATAAGAAAGAAAAACTGCATTGGGATTGATATATCAGCTGTTAGATAATATTGCTACTATTAGGAAATCAAAGTCACACTTTATATTGTTTCATTTTTTAAAAGGGTTATAAAGGGTTAATAAATAATTGAAAGATGTGATACTCATATTTCAGACACAAGAAATATGTCTTACAATAAGGAAATGAGAAAATCATGTTATTTGTGGGACCAGGTTAAATTTATGGCAGCATGAGAAGAAAAAGTATTTGAATTTCATTGGGATATGTATGTCCACTGCTTCCCCTCCCCTCACTGCTGCAATTCTTCCAACAATGTAGAGGGGGAAGCAGGATTCCCCACTTCTGCCCCTGCTGAAGCTGCAGCTACTTGAGGGGGTTAGTAACCCAGACCTATTCAAAACCGGAGTGAGGAGGTAGTGGGCTGGTCCTACCTAGGGTAACCAGACAACCTGAGATTATCAGGACCATCCTGATATTAGAGGCTTTGTTTTATATATGCAGCTATACCCTCCCTCCTCCCCCAAAAGAGTCCTGATTTTCACACTTGTTATCTGGTCATTTGACTCCCAGGGCCTATTTGGAAATCTCTTAAAGTCTTAGCCAGAGCTGGATGCTTTAAGCATATATATGTTTTTGGTAGTTCCAAAGACACCTTGATGTGGATATTAGTAGCTTGTCTGCTGCCATTAATACCACTTGCCACTCTCACTATTATAAATTTATTGTGAAAATAAATGTTATATGAAATTATGCAGGTGTTTTTATTATTTTATTTATAAGTGCCTATAACAGTGAGGAAATATCTAGACCAGAACAGTTATAATAATCTATCACAGATATATCTGGATACTGCTACAGCTGGTGTACACAGATAAAGCCTGATGATCGCACTTGGGAGCCACTGTGAAGATCTGCTGGAGTTCACAGAGATCCTCAGAAGCTGCCTTATCCAAGTACTCTTCAGAGACTGTCATGCTTCATTTGTGTACCTGGGGTTCTGAACAGCCTCACTTTGGCTAACTCATTCTGGGCACAACTGTGCTGTTGAGAGGGAACCAGTGCTGTGGCCTAACACTCTCTAGAGAGGAAGGAGCTCCCTGTTTCCATCTGTTGGTGAACAGAGGAAGAACAACCACAGAGCTGATTCATCAGAAGAAGGTATTTATTCCAGATGAAAAGAAGCTCCAGTGGGGAAGGTGTTCTTTGCCCAATCTGCTGGTGAACAGAGGGAAGTATTGTTATAGGGAGCTTCATTTGCATAAGCTTTCTATACATAATTCCACCAAAGGTACTTTGGGAATACCATAACTGCCCATAAACTCAGAACTGGTTGGGTGATGGAACTGAACTGAAAGAGGAGAAAGCTTGTGGCAAAGAGAGCATCTCCAGTAATAGGGATTCTGATCAAACATCCTGTATGCTACTGGTTTCTCTTCATTGAAATTCTGGGCAGTTGCAAAGACTCTTCAATCGGAAATGATGCAGACATGGATTCTTGGTGGAGATCAGTGCATAGTGGTCTTTTCACTGAAACCACAGAGCTCAGTGAGAGCCCTCCAATCCAGCCACTGACTTCACTCTAATTGTGTTACATGATGGCACTTCAGGACATGACCAAGCAGTTCTTCCCAAAGGCACTGAAGATGAGCTAAGTCAAAAGAACTTCAGGATGCTGAGACAACCTTACCTACTGACATTAAATTTAGTGGCTTAGTGGATGGGAAAGTGGGAAATGACATGATAAAGAATCATTTGCCTTAGGGATGGTCACACTGGTGGTGGTGGGAAACTCACTCCTTACTAGGGAGAAAGTTTAATTTATCATTCATAAAGCTATATTGTTGCTGTATTTCCCTAGTTGATTCTTGTCCCTTTCCCCACCCTTTTAATGTTTTCCTTGTTCCATACACAGAGTGGGCCTTGCAAGTGAGGATGCATAGCCTACCAAGAATACCTATGGAAGACATTTAGTGATACTAGAAATTCTAGGTGGTGGCTCACACATGTGAAGGGTAAATTAAATTTAGAATAGAGGGTCACTGCAGATTCTCATATCTCAGTGTGTGGTATCTGTTGACTCATGCTGACTTTTTAATCAAGTCACAGTGGCTAAGGCAGCCAGTGATGTTGTTCCCTCTGGCACAGGAAGGCGTGTTGCTATCATAAGGGTGTAGCTTTGGTGCTTCGGCTGTATTGTTTATATCTGACCCACAGGATCTGGGGACTCTGGGGCTCAAAGGGCACTGGAAAATGGACTGGTCGGTTGTTCCCTAAAGAGGTATGAATACTGTAGGTGAGGAGCAATAGACCCAGAGTGGAAGAGAAGTTGGCTGCCCAGCTGTACCCATTCCTCCCTGCCATTGTGAGTATGGAGTGCTGACTGAGAGCTGGGGTTCATGAAACTTTTTCAGTCCTTGGATTCTTTCCCATTGAGTACTGGGAAGTGATGGTTCAGCTTCCTATTTTGTCTGAAGTAATTTGCTTTTCTCTTGATGCCACTCACCTGGAGATCCATCCCCGCTCTCCAACAGGATTGTGTGTTCCCCTCCTACATGAAAAAGACCAGAATCCCTGGAAAACCCTGCATTAACCTTGTTGATCACTGGCCAGATACATAGATGGACCCTCTTGCTCCACTGCAGGTAATGCCTGAGAGAAGTTAGTGTACTTCCTTTGGGTCCCAGCCAGCAGCTTGACCATTCAGCCCTTTAATAGGTCTCAAAGACAGTGAGGGAAAGTTAATTCTGTTCTGATCATTATCAATGAGTCTTTTTAGTACATGTTTTTGGGGCTACATAAGAGGGAGAATATTATATAAATAAATGGCTCTTCTCTGACTCTTTCTGCATCATCCTGGCCATGTCCTCTTTGCCTGTATCACAAGTGGATGTAGATTATGCAGACAAATGTGGCAGTTATGCTGGGTGTGTGCCTGTCTGTCTCATTTGGCATGGCTGACCTTCTCCTTCATGCGGCTGCTTGCTCCTTTTCCCCTGCGTTGCTGTGAGTTGGTTCTCTCCTGCCTCCCCTTGCTGAGATGTAGATAGGAGCCTATGGCTGCATCTACACTTGTAAATTAAGTCAACTTAAGCTTGCTTAAGCTTAGCTAAAGTTGACTTAAATTCACACGTGTAGACATAGCCTATGTTTCTAATTTAAACTCTGCCAGTTGTAGGTGTTTGGGATTTCAACACTGTACTGAGGAAGTGGGTTCATTCAACCAGGGTCTTGAACTGTTAGCATTTCACAAATGACTTTTTTTTTTATAGTAAATACTGTAAATACTGTCATTTGTGTGTTGCTCAGCAGAGTCACAGCAGAACCTTCATTGTTTCAGAACATCCTATCATAGTTTTTTTTTTAAAAAAACAAGACAAAACCTTGTCTCGGTTTTCCATAGCAACCTTGTGACTTCACAAACGATTCCCTTAACTCCGTTAATATTAGGCTATCTCCCAATCGAAAGAAGTTTCCATATTCCAAATGAGAAGATCTCACTGAGTCAGTTACGTCCCACAAAAACAACAAAAACAGACGTGTTATTTGGCAGAGAGTAATCTCCCAGTGGATTTATTTCAATTTTTAGCCAGTCTCCCCCAACTGCAAAACCATAGCTCTGCTTATCAGTTTTCCCTGTTAGTTCCAGCCTTCTTAGATGGTTGAAATCCCTTCCTTCAGTGAATACAGGAAGACCAAATTCTTCTCTAAGTGACATTTCTGCAATGCTATCCTTCAGAAAAGGCCTATACGTATTACAGAGAATAAGAACTTTCCATCATATTTTAAACTACCTAGAGAATTCCATAGCCGGGGGGGATTATTCCATTCTACAGGACTTTTCCAGATGGATATTGGCCATGAGTTGTTATACTAGCAATAAGGCTTGGTCCACTCAATGACACTAAATGGGTCCTATGAGCTGACGAGTATCATGAACTCCCATTGATTATGGTGGAAATTGATAGCACTCTGAACTTTGCAGGAATGGACCCTAACTTAGAGCAGAATGTGGTTAAGAGAGTCTGAAAGTGAAAGAGAAGTTGATGAAAAGTAGTGTGACCAAAAGACAATTTGTAAAAAAGAAAAGTTTGGCATTTTGTTTTATATGTGTGTGAAAAGAGAAGGGTAAACTAAATAATACTATCCCATAATTACTAAGATTATAATTTGGCTGCTATAGCAGCAGCCTGCATGACATTCTTCATCATCTGTCACATCTCATCTCATTCACTTTTGCAAAGGATCTTTGTGTCATTGCTTTCGTGAACAGATTAGGCAACTCTCAAAGAATTTCCTTGGCTGCTACCTGATATGCCATTATTCGCCTCTTATCATTTTAGCAAAGCAGTTACGCTGCTGTCAGAGGTAATGGAGACTGTGCCACTAAGAAAATTGGCTGTAATTTATTTATCAATTGTTTCTACATACCACAAAAGAGACCATCTACTTTACGGCTGGGTCTAAGGTATTTGAGAGCCCCTGAAGTTCATGGTTTTCCGGTATTCTAAGTTCTACTTATGGCTTTTCCTGTATATGACACACAACACCACCCCTGTGGTCTTGAAGGCTGATTTCTTCTTTACTTTCTTTAGTCACAAATCATTCTGAGGCATCCCTTAAGTGCATTTGTATTGTTAAGTGCACCGGCCTGATTTGGTGTTAATTCAATTTGAGTGCCCTTAATATCTTGTGGGGGTGATGCAATGCATGCAAGCTGTACCTTGTAAAAACAGGTTCCAGGTCTGCCTGAGAGCAAAGCACCTTTCCCACAGCAATTTACCAAAGTTGCTGATAAAATTTTCATAAGGAAACCTTTTTAGTCTGACCCTATTGTGTTATTCTACCATTAAGACTCGGGGAATTGAGACTGTCTTCTAGTGACAGTTTATCGCATTCTCCATTATTGCCACGTACACACAGCCTCCTGATGTGCCACAACTTAAATCCCCATTCCTTAAACCATGGAAACAGCTTGCAGGGCCAGAACCTGGAAGCTGTATGCTGCCAGTTTCCCTGTATGTGTGTCAATCTAAATGAGCTTCACTCTTGGTAAACCAGTCCCCTTTAACCTTTGAATGATAGGCGAGTGTGGGACATTTTAGTGCGTTTGGGGCCAAGGGGAAAGGAAAGAGGAAAGGGGAGAGAAGCCAATGGAGCAAAAGCTAGAGCTGTAGAAAATGTAAAAAGAATCTAGTGAAACATTTTGATTAAAATAAATACTATTTAACCAAAATTGAAGATGAAAAGAAAAATAATGTTTATCCCCAGCACTTCTAAAATAATTAGAATAAGCAAACACTAACTTCATACTTGTTATATTCAGGGGCCAAATTCTGCTCTGAATTAGGTCACTGTAAATCTCAACTACTCTAATCCTTTAGGTACAATTGCTCTAGATTTTAACTGAGAGCCGAATTTAGACCTACACATCTGAGCCCACTCTGACTGGAGAACAAGACCCAGGAGAACAAGTGCCTACCCAGTGGTTAGATACTGGTAGATTGTCTTCTACCTCCCTCCTCTTCCCCACTCCCCCTCCCCCCCCAAGACCCACCCACCCAGAATTTCTAGTAATGCTGCAGGATGGGACAAAGACATTGGACTTAAGTGTTCAGCTCTCATGTAAATGTGGTGTATTTGTCTGGTACTACATTCTAACACTTATATCTGTCATTTACTTATGTAAAACCCAATAAAATAAGTTTTTATAAAAGTCCTATAGAATATTCTGGGCACATCCCGATCAGATCTCAGGCCAGAATTTCAAAACAATTTAAGAAGCGAGCCACACCCTACAAAATGAATCCCAGATTTTATATTGAGTCTTGTACAGGCTGTCAGAGGATTTTATGAATTTAACAAGTGCTATGTGATTATTCTTACAGTACAGGCACAGTGTATGTTTCTCAATACTGAATCTCTGTGGGTTGATTATAAGGCAGTTCTTCTGTCCCATCGCCCACCCTGGAAAATTTGCTCTGCTCCATATTGTCTTGGGGGGGCTGTCCTCTTCACCAGCATGACTCATTTTACCGGTATCTTTTGGGCACCAATGGCTTGACTCTGTACCCACTGAAGTCAGTTGGAGTGTTGCCATTGACATCAGTGAATGCAGAATTGGACTCCAAATAAAAAACGATCATATCAAGTTCAGCTGGGCCAGATGAATAAATAAATTGGAGCCGTGTATGTGGAGTTAGTGTTGGTAGCGAGTGTATGTGTTCTGGGGGCGATGCTCAATGCGAGTGTGTGTGACCAAAGTGAACTGATTAATTATTGGATAAAGCTTCAGGCAAACCGGGAGCAGATTCACCGGTCAAAGAACTGTGCTACAGTGGAATTTATAATATGTTAGTCTATCAGCCTCTTGATCTTTGAGAGTATTCAAGGAAGATGGAGATGAGGCAATTCTTTCTTCATGGTTTCAATAGGGAAAAGAAACAGCAAGCATTTACAGCCTTTTCCTCTCTGGTGCCCAGGGCAGTGTGCATTGGAAATATGCTCCAGTTTCAGTCATTTTAGAAGTTTGTAAGTTCCCAGGAAAGCTGATTTAAAAACAAACAAACAAACAAACAAACAAAAACTGAACAAACCCCTCATTAAATTACAATCTCAGAAAGGGATTCCACCTGAGCTGCAGCCCAGTTCAGTATTCTGCCTGCATGCAGGGGTGAGAGCAGCCAGCAAATGGCTGGGGGAGAATTTCTCTAGGGCAGGCACTGCATTGAGTCCCTGTGGACAGTTCTCTATGGGCTTTCTGAAACCCCTAGCACAGGGAGTGTGTGCTGGAGGTTGGAGGGCCCAGAGCACATGGAAATATTGAGAGTCTGGGCTGCTCTGAACTGTAGCAACTATACAGTAGCCCCTGACTATTGTTTTCTTTGTATATTTTTACATTTTGTTTTATATGAGGTCTGTTTTAGCCCTTGTAGAAGCCCAGAATCTCATGGATGAAAGCCACATTGAGCCCTTTCTGTGGACTCTGGTTCCCTGTTGCTCCTTCCACCTCAGATTTTGGAGAGGAAGAAGTCTGACCAGTTAATAATGTCTTAAATTCTTCAGTCTCCCCTTCCCGCCCCTTCAATACTTTTTAGAAAAAGGCAAAGGGCGCTAGTGATTATAAAAGGGGGAGCTCATCAGGATGTTCCACATGAGCTGCTGCTAACTAAGTTTCCTCAAATGCCAATGAGCTGAAGTGACTAGAAAGAAGCTGGTGTGATGTCCCCTTGGACTGAGAAGCTGATATGTGGCCCTTGGAAGTGCATAGATAAATTCCATCACAGCACCACCAGCTGCATTCGGCATTGTGAATGAGTGAATTTTGGGGCCCTTCTTGACAGGCATGGAGGAAAGATTATTTTTTCCTTAGAATGGGTACCTGCTGGGAAGGAAGGAGTACAGTGTGTGTAAAAGAGAAATTCTGGCAGTATGGACATGGTTGTTGCACTCCAATGCTGCGTTGCGGAATCAGAATGTTATAATTATTGCAAGACATTTTGTATTAAGGCGAGTGAATAGGTGAGGGAGGTTACTTACAATGCAGTTCAGGGGAATAAGGGTTTCACTGGTCATACAGAAAATGCATTATATATGCTATCCTTCAAGCAATAAATAGTACATTATGGGAGAAATAGGACATCAACTAGTAGAGTTTGTTCTAGAGTCTTTATTCTTTGTGTTCTCTCCCACAAGAGCAAGCAAGTGCTTAAGTCTGTGATACGAAGTGGAAAAAATTAAGCACAGCCAGTGGGAGGGAATCTAGAGAGAAACTCTCTCTCCCTGCTGCCTGCCCAGACTAGATTGTGCAGGCTGAAAGCACTGCCTGAAAGAGACCTAGAGGGAGCAGAGTCCCAGGGAGTTGCAGCAGCTGACAACCACAGAGATCAAGGACAGCTCCGGACTTTGCCACTGGAGAAGGGGCAGGAAGTAGCCCAGGAGACAAAAACCTTACTATAGTGGGAGAATTGGGGAACTGGTCAGCACATTTCAGGGGGATCCCTGCTGACTTGATGGCTAACATCCCCACCACTGGCAGGGCTCTGAGCTAGAGTCAGAGGTGCAGGAAGGGCCTGAGCCCCCCTACCATGGGTGGCACATACCCTTGAGGCACACCCCATTTCTCCCACATACCACTAGGCTACATAGCCTTGACTGAAAGGATCAAGTTATTGACTTCAGCCGTTAGACCATGCTGCCTTTACCAAAAGGACTGCTCTATTGGCTCCGGCCATTAAACCACACTGCCATAACCGAAAGCGCCGCTCTATTGACTCTGGTCATTAGGCCATGCCATCCAGACTGAAAGGGCTACTGTATTGATTCTGTCCACTAGCACTTGTTGCCCTGTGAACCAGGGCCACCCTCTTGACTCTGGACACTAAGCCACACAACCAAGGGTGTCAGGGCAGCCATATTGGCTCAGGCAAGTAGGCCAAACTGCCCTGAAAAACAGGAAGTTATACCCAACCGCAGTGTCTCAATGCTCAGCCTCCACCCCTGTAAGTGGGACAGGGTGTAAAAGCCCTGTGACAGAACCCCATCACATATTTTACACATATGCTAAATAAGCATCCAAATGAAAAAAAGCTTGTTCCCTGGTCATGAGCTGTGTAGTCAAAAGGAGTCCAGCCCAGTACGGGCTAGGCCCCATATTAACAGAAACATTGGTGATTCCATTGACTGAACTTGGTTCTGTTGTAAAATGAACCTTGAGCCAAGCCATTCCCCGATCACATAATAATAGAATCGTAGATGATTAGGGTTAGAAGAGACCTCAGGAGGTCATCTAATCTGAGCCTTTGCTCAAAGCAGGACTGAACCCAACTGAATTATCCCATCAGGGTTTTTTCAAGTGGTCCTTAAAAACCTCTAAGGATGGAGATTCCACCACCTCCCTAGGTAACCCACTCCAGTGCTTCACCACCCTCCTAGTGAAAATTTTTTCCTAAAATCCAATTTAGACTTCCCCCACTGCCATTTGGGACCATTGATCCTTGTTCTGTCATCTGCCACCACTGAGAACAGCCTAGCTCTATCATCTTTTAGTGGGCATACATTTTATTGCTCAAAATACTAAAATATCTGAGTGGTTTATGGACCCTGAATACGCAGTACTTTCTCATGTAGTTACATATAACCACAATAAGGCACAGTGACTCCTTCTGTGAAAAACATGAATAAAGTGTTTCTGTATCATACATTTTAAACTATATATGATGCTGGGAGGAGTCCAGATCATGTGTTTTTTCCTATATCTATACACATACACATCCCATATGAACCGTCTATTGTGTGTAACTTCTACCTTGAATCCCTGCCTGTGATTATTGGAAAGCTCAGGACCTTGCCAGCAGGCAAATTTACAGCTCAACAATTACATTGTTGAAACTCTGACAACCCCCCCCCCCAGTTTATGGCTTTGAAAATAAGGGATAAGTGTGAGCAACTGAATATATTACACACCGCACTGTGGCCTCGTGGGGGCTGTATTATGGAATCTGTTTACTTTGACTGACATTTTTCATTTCTCTTTTCTTCCAGACGTTATTACTGCAAATGATATCTGTGCTTGATATGGATTTGTTACTCAAAGACCAGCCCGGATATTTGGATAATCATCTTCTAAACAGGCTTTTTTTTATTATGATTTTTGGAAACATTCCAATAATAATGCAACAGGCAGGCAACCGATTGTGAAAAAACAAACAGAACTGTATTACATTAGTACATCACATTACAGCACATTAGATGCAGGTGGGATTTCGAAAACTTCTCTGCAATGCAAAACAGTGCTGAAAACTCCATGCTCAGACACAAGAGAAAGTTGACTTTTCCATCATTTCTGCAAACAAAACCCCCAGTAATGAAGACAGGATTGTCTGCCAAGGGTGAAATAAATGCCACTCAGAGGCTAAGCAACAGTGGCTCAGCTCTGTCCAGATTTCTACCCTGAACAAATCAGTACATATACCAGGTAGTATTATAAAATACAGCTGTGGAGAACAAAATAAGATCCAAAGATAGCCAATAAAGTTATGAAAAGAATGCCCAACTGAAGAAAGATTAAAAGTGGTCAATGGAAATGGTAGAATCTTCTTCTGTAGCATGTTGATCAAGAAACTGGAAATGTAAGTGAGAATTCTTCAGTTATTTCCAAAGTTCCCTTTGAAAGCTGGGTGTGCAGATAGATGCTCACTCCTTTACACCAGTTATGTACAGTAACCTAGCTAGAATCAATGTATATTTCTGCTGCTTCTTTGTTGGTGAGAAAATGGATGAGCAGGATTCCATGCATAGCGTGTAAGCAATTCTTAGTATCATGCAAACAGTACCAGATAATGGCATTTTACTTACTTAGAGAAATAGGTAAGGGAGCTCTTCTCAGTACTGAAACACAAAGATAAATAATGTAAATGTAACATATTTTTCTGTGCAGGCAAAAAGTGTATTATGTGTGTGTGAATGCGTGTGTATGGATGAATTTGTACACGTTTTACTGTTAATTATTTGCATTATTATAGCTCTTAGGAGACTTAATCCTGGGCCAGGACCTCTCCCTCCAAACTTTGTACTTACTGATGTTATGGAATATCCCAAATGCTCTCTTTCTCAATGTGCCTCTTTGCAGTTCTTTCTCTGCATCAGCTGGTGATAACATCTCTTTTGGAGAAACAAGGTGCTTATGATATTGACATGTCTTGCTTGCTTTGTGCTTGGCGATACAGGTTTCAGTACTTGGTAACAATATATAAAGGAGAGAATTCCATCTGTTCCTAACAGAGCTGAGTCAAGAAAGTATGATTTGTTAATTCTTGAAAGGTGTGAGGCAGGTCTAGTGACTGCACAGCTTGCATGAAATGGGTAGACTGTTTCCTATGCTGGGAAATTTTCCTGGTTCCTTTGTGAGGGCAGAGGGCCTAAAATGCAGTGGAATGGCAACAATTTGACTGAGCAGGAAGGCCAGAAAGTGGAAACATAATGCCAGGAGAGTCTGAGATGTCTTTCTCTGAGGAAATATACAAGAGACTTTTGGTTAGACTAAAGGAGCGATAAAAGCAGTCAGTGCATCTATGACAGGATACACTGGCCACATACTCCATGTGGCTGGGGACAGGAGACTAAGTAGTAGTACAGCAACCCACAGCATGTCTGTTCAAGTACCCTATGGTCTGCTTCCAGAATGAAGGAGGGTTATATGCCCAGTATGTTCTGGCTTTGTGTGGATACCAGTGCTTCCTCTTTGTGTAGAAATCTAGGGGAATCAAATTAGGTCACTGTCATTGCAGATGGGCATTTTTAATCCTGTGGTTTGTTTCCCAGCTTCTCCCTCTACTTAGATTTTAATGATGTAAAAGGTGACCATAGGCTCAGGCCACAGGTTGCATGTTACATAGCAAAATAAACATGAAGGACAAGGTGTGTGAGGTAATATCTTTTATTAGACCAACTTCTATTGGTGAAGGAGACAAGCTTCCGAACCAGATACAGCTCTTCTTCAAGTCTGGAGAAGGCATTCCCAGCATCACAGCAAATGACAGGTGGAAGAGATTGTTTAGATTAAGTAGTAAGCACATATTATAAGTGACCATGCAAGATAGAGTGACTCTTTGCATCTCTCCAGTCACAGGACAAAAAAGGGGGTTAGTGGATTACAGCCATAAATCCGGTGTCTCTGTTTAGTCCATGTTTTTCAGTGTCTAGCAGAGTAATGAATTTAAATTCCCAGGCTCATCTTTGAACGTATTGTGCAAGTGTCCTTTGAGCATGAGGACTGATAGGCCAGACATGGAGGGATTGCTTTGTAAAAAGTGTTCACCGACGGGCATGTAAAGAATATTCACGTAAATAAATGCATAGGTAAATAATCATGTCACACACACACCACATTTTCCCCTTTATTAGAGACCATAAACTTTGGGAAGAGAGAACAAGGGGTAAATCACTCAGTGATCTTTTCATGCAGCTTCTTCAACATATTTTTTGCCACATGAGACTTTTCAAGGCTTGTCATGCATTCAGAGCTGTCTCTAGCGGTGATCAGTTCATGAGTAGTCTAGCTGACTCATTGCTGAAGACTGAAAAGAAAAAGACAGTGAGTGGCTTCCTACTTTGGTTTAAAGCTGGATCAACTTAAAGCAGAAAATTTCCAGTAAATATCTATTTTGCCTGAAAGTGTCCCAGGAAGGGTCAATTGGCTCAGCAAGTTCCCCACACCCCAAGCATCAGTCTAAGCACCACTTGTGGTTGATTTCGCACTGAGCAACAAGGCAAAACTGTTGGGGCACTGAGAAAATTTGCAGGATGTGAGGGAGAGAGCTGGTTTAATAACCAGTGCCCCTACTTTTTTTTTTGACCAAAAGAGGAAGACTCAAACTGGAAAAAAGTAACTGTACCTGTAATTTTCACTGCCCCCCCCCCATATTTCCAACTAGGAGCACCGAGGGAAAAAGATGTAAGGACGTGTCATAATTTTATCTCACCCACACTATCCATAATGTACAATACTGTGGGAGTGATCACTGAATAGTTTGGATGAAGGATCTAATGTAGAGCTGTGCGAATAACATGGCTGGACAGAACCCAAAACAAAAAAAAAATTTCAGCAAAATGGAAAGAAAAAAATAATTTGGGATCAAACAAAACAGTTTATTCAATCCAGAACTAAATGTTTTGTTTTTTCTTTTTCTTTTTAACCCACTTAAATGAAATGACATTTCAAATTGAAACATTTCATTTAAAAATGTCAAAACTAAATACTTTTGATTTTTCTGATTTTTTTGACAAACAAATTGGGGAATTTGACATGAATTTTCAAAATATTTTAGTTGACTTGAATTTGCATTTTTTCAGCTGAAAAATTTTGCCCGGTTCTAGTCCCATCACTAACCAATTATGTTGTACTCTGTGTATGATGTAACTAATGGTCACACTCAGTGCTTTTTTTCTAAAAAAAAAGGTACCGGAACTCCTATTGATGT
>ML685908.1:3006853-3029708 GCA_007922175.1 Pelusios castaneus | reverse complement strand
AGTCGACTTAAGAAATTCCTTAAGTCGACTTAATGAAAGCTTAAGTCGACTTAATAAAAACCACCCATTAGGTCAACATAAGCCTTAAGTCAACTCCTTAAGTCGACTTAAAGACGGTGTGGATGGGTAGTAACCCTTAAATCGACTTTATTAAGCCCACTTAAGGCCAGTTAAGTCTACTTAATAAAGTGGACTAAGTCAACTTAAATTTAAGTCGACTTAGTTCACTTTGTTAAGTTGACTTAATAAGGTCGACTTTAAGTCAACTTAAAGTCAACCACATTAAGTCAACTTAACAAAGTCAACGTAACTTTTTCTAGTGTAGACATATCCTAAGGCTATGTCTACACTAGCAATTTAGGTTGACTTAAGAATGCTTAAGTCGACCTAGATTACTCCATGTCCACACCAGGCTTTCATTAAGTTGACTTATGGGCGTCCTTAAATTGACTTAATAACTACAGCCTATTAGGTCAAATTAAAGTCTAATTCGACCTTATTAAGTTGACCTAACACGGGTGTGGATGCCCTAGGTAGACTTAATTCCTTAAGTCGACCTAGGCCTGGGGGAAGGGAGCCGCGGCTCGGGGACAACAGAGCCCCAGCTGGTGGCTCTCTTCCCCGGGGCTTCCCTGTCCCTGGAGCCGCAGCCAGATGTCTTCTTTGGCACTCCTCGGACAGGGGAACCCCCCCCTCTGCAGAGCTCTGGAGAAGTCAGCAGTCGGCTCTCCATGGACAGGGGAACCTTTGGGGATCCTCTGTCCATGGAGCGCCGGTGGCTGTTTTCTCCAGTGCTCCTTGGACAGGGGAACCTCCAAGGGGGAGCCGCGGCAGCTTCCTTCTTGCTGGGACCCGTGCAGGTCCAGGGAGAAGAGAGCGGGGCTCCGTTCTCTGGGCCCCACATGGTTCCCAGCAAGAACAGAGCCCCAGCCTGTGCTCCCCTCTCTGGGACCCTTCTTGCTGGGACCTGTGGGTCCTAGCGAGAAAGGAACCGTGGGTCCCTTCTGCTGGGGACCGCAGCTCCCTTCTCAGCAGGGAGCCATGGCTCTGTCTACACTTGAAAAGTTGTTGACTTTTTAAGTTGATTTAATTTTTTAAGTGCAGACATTGCCTAGGATATTACAACATCTGCATGATCAAAAAAGAATAAGCTGGGAGTTTTCCTGGATGACAGCTCTGATTTTCACATTGGACTTAGGCCTGAAATGAATAATTCTTTTTTTGCCAGGTAACTATATTAGTGAATTTCTCTTCATGCCACTTCCGGTCTGATATGTAGGGTGTCTTTATTGATTTCAGACACCAAAAACCTGATTTTGCTCTCATTTAAACTACTTTTACACATATGTAACTCCACTGCCTTCAGTGGAATTACTTTTGATTTGCCCTGGAGTAGGAAGGAGGCAAATCAGGCCTCAAGTCTTTCGTTCCCTCTAGTGGTGCATTATTTTGGGGGAGATGGAGATAGGGGCAGGAGAAGGGGAAGGTTGTTGTGTTGCTGTTTTACTTTGTTATTTTTTCCCCTCTAAAACAAAGATGTGCTCATGATGGGGTAAATCACATATATTGTTCCCATGAGTGGGAGATAATAAATCACTCTTCACAGGTGAAATCTTTTATTTATGCTCTGGGACTCCATTTTATTGAAGAAAGGTGTGTTCTTTTGGCTTCAGCTAGTCTGCACTTTAGCAAGTGAGTCAAATCAAGCTGACATTTATTAGTGAGCATGCTGAACGCTCTGCTCTTACGTGCATGATTCTTTTGCTGTCATCCTCCTTTTGTGAGTATTATTTGCTGTCTTCTGGTTCTGTTGTGGAGCAAAATCACTGCCTGCTCCTCACATGAATGGAAAGTCAACTGCAGTGACTATTGCTTAGAGAAATAAGTGGTGGTAGTAATAACACACCCACAGCTAACTTCAGATTGTTTTCATGGTCTGAAGATGACCAGACAAACCGTTTGAAGCCCCATCTTTGTGCACAGCCCTGTGCAATGCATTTTGTTCCCTGCTTCAAGGAGCTTACAATCTAAATGGACTTATTTATATAAAGTCATTTACTTCAGCTGTAAACCAACCAAACAACTAAACCCCCCTATACATTATGTAGACCTGCTCATCATGGGCGTCATTGAAACCACCGTCCTTTAGACAAGAACAATTACACAAATAAAAATCACAGCAATCAAATAAGAATGTCTTACGCTGTCTTGCATAATTTGACTTAGACACTCATGCTTCATTAATGTGAAGCAAGTTCCAGAGGCAAGAGGCATAGGCGAAGAAAGCCCAGGAACCAGGTCTGAAGTGATCCACACCAGGAACTAACAGCAAGAGCTGCTCAGCTTAATTTAACAACTGCCACAGAGTGAGATGCAGATCAAATGGCAGATCCCAGACAGGTCAGGGCTTTAAAAATTATTACCCAAACTTTGAATTATACCTGACAATGAAAAGAGAGAGAGCAGTGAAGAGAAAGACCTGGCAAATGTAAAGAGCTTATGGTTGTCCACACTACTTAGGACCTCCATTACACACCATAGGGCACTTCTGTATAATCTTAAAGTGTAGCCTAAGTGTAGCATATCTCAGTAGTGCTGCTTGGAGGGGATAATGCTTTAGAATGATGACCATTGCAAGGTGTGCATTAGTGAGGAATGGTTGCAATAACCTGCCTAACCCTAGATGATCTAAAATAACCTAACTGGTTTTGAACTATTTTGGGGAAAGGAGGGAAGATGCTGTACTATGACCTGGTGTTACAGAAACTCTCTCTGCCCATCCCACTAAACAGTTCCTACTGTCCCCAAGTGCCCCATCTGACTTACCTATGCTGAGTTGCAATGGGTTCTCTGGCAAATAAATCCCCATACTGGATGATGACACTGTATCCCAAAATAGCAGTGTTTGGAGAGATTCTTATCTACCATTTTCTAAAGGAGCATCTAGTTTTAGGTGCCTAAATTGAAACATTCTCAGCTTGATTTTTAGAGCTACTAAACTTACTCACATCTTCCACTGAATTTAGTGGGACAAAGCATGATGGTACTCAGGAGTACTAAGTACCAGCACCTTTTTTTTTTTCCACAGTGATGTGGCCCCGACTCCTGCAGCTGCTGCCAGTGGCCCCAGGTCCCTGGCAGAGAACCAGCACCTTTTCTTTTACCAAAAAAAAGTATGATGTATATGTGTGCGTGTGCGTGCGCGCACATGCTAACATGTTATAAACGGAATACATCTAAGTAGTGCCACTATTTGCATTCAGAAACTTACCTCTGCATGCAAAAGGACTGGACCTATCATTTTTTTTAAAAAAAGAAGAAATGGAATGTATAGTCAGTTCAAAATTTAATGACGCATAATTGAGACTATGACACACATTGCTGCAATTAAATTATTCCCTTGAAAAAATTACTTCAGGATTCCATAGTAATGGCCACAAACACTTTCCAGTGGCAATGTTGTTTCAAGTACTGCTAACGTTCTGGGCAATCGTTGTGCAAAGGTCATAATTTTTATAGGCGTGCAAAACAGGACTGGGCTACTCTTCTATTGTTACGGTTTAGAAGGAGTTAAACTAGCTCCAGAAATGAGCAGAGGTTACATAAGAGAAAATATAGTGGAGTTCAGTTAAAAGCAGATGATGAAGTTCCCCCTCCTCCTGTTCCAAGGTTTGAGGTAGGTCAGCTCCACCAGAGTTTCCCCTTCTCATATCTCTTCACTGGCTGGTGAAATGAGGACTCATAGGCTATGTCTACACTTACTAAAGTTAGTTCGAAATAGTTAATTCAAACTAACTAATTCAAACTAATTTTAGTTAATTCGAATTAACTTAATTCGAACTAGAAAAATTTAGTTCGAACTAAGCAAGTGCCATTTATGGCACTTGCTTTGTTCGAATTAGCGAATTGCATTGTGTTCAATGGGCCGGTTAGTTCAAACTAAGCAATTAGTTCGAACTAACATGGCCACATTGGTTAATTCGAACTAACTAGTTCAAACTAACTAGTTCGAATTAACCCCTAGTTCGAATAGCATATTTGAATATATTAGTTCAAATTAAGGAAGCCCTTAATTCGAACAAATTAAAGCCTAGTGTAGCCATGGCTTTAGTTAGTTCGAATTAAGCTTCCTTAATTCGAACTAACTTGCCAGTGTAGACATAGCCATAGGCACTTAGTCTGGAGTGAGAGCAGCAGGAGAAAATGATACCTCGCTAGGACAAGCACTGGAAATGAGTAGCAGATAACTAATAGTGGGCATTGCAATGTCATGGTGATGCTTTGCTATGTGGAGAGGTGTTCCTTTGTATTTGTTTTGTTGCAGGTACACCATGGGCCACTTCTCTCACTAAAGGAGGATGGGGACGTAAATCTCTAAAATGAAGATTTTGGCATCCCAGACCAAATGGAATGTCTAATGAATGGAAACAAGCATACTGGAGGCTGAACACACAGGTCATGTTCATACACAAAGAGAAACTGTACAAAGTTAATGACATGGAAAGGTGACCCTGTCATTTAAACAGTTACGCGTGGCTAATAAACTATAAAGGTAAAAATCTCCCTCTAAAAAGCCAGTTTCTTTTCATTTAGTATTATAATATCATAAAAATGAAACCACTTCAAAGCCAAGGATTGTGTTCTGGTCCGTCATTTCTTTCTTCATTTTTGGTAAAAATATTACTTTAGTTCAATTTATTGAGTGTCTACCTAATATTCCAAGTGTGTTAGCATGTTAATGTACATGCAAAACTCATACAGATCAACATCAACTAAAACCCTCCTGAATAACCCCAGATAAACTTCTCTCCCCTCTAGCCACATACTTCATTTAATGCCCTCAGGGAAAGTCCAGGAAGTAGACAAGCCGTACAGCATGAAAGTCAACAAATCTAGGAAAGGAAGAATAAGTTCCAGAGTCAAGGAACCCTTCTGAGGAATGTCTTACCACTGAGTTATCTCCCATTTAAATCCTAGGGCTATTAGCTCAAACACCAAGAGCTCATCTACAGTGGAAAATGTGTAATGTTAAAACACATGCGCTAACAAGATGTTAGACATGATTTAATGGTCAGTGTAGACAGCTGCAAACTGATCTGGGGTCCTCTCAATAATGAAGGCCCCTACATTCCAATGGTCAGCCCTGATTAGCTTTAATCCATGAGCTTTAGGAAAAATCAGTGGCATTCTTCCAACCTGCTCAGTCAGTTTCCATGGGTTTACATTTCCATAGGTATCTTTGTAAGGCAAAGTTTTTTTCCTAAAAAATGAGAGCTGACATTTATAGGTGCATTAGTAGGGGGCAGCTTCAGGCTTGGGGCTGCCTCTAGAAAGAAGGTGCTGGAGTATGAGAGAGACTGCTTTTTACAGTAGGATGTCACTGTTGTCCCTTCCTTCAATATCTGTATATCGTGACACCCTGTTAACTCAATTGCTGCTTGACCTCTCCTTCCATTGTCTGTGCTGCCACCATCCTGACACTATGCCACTGTTGTCAGTGGCTGGTTAGGATCTACAGTGCCTAGACGACCCAGCAGCAGGATTTCAAAAACTCAGAATTAAAAAAAGGGCTGCCTAACTGAGTACGCCATTGTGAGGCCACTCCCCACCCCACCGCCCACCAACCCTTTGTGTTTTAGTTCATACGGCTCAATGTGCAGTACTTTACCATTAGCAGCAGGTGTTGTATATATGAGGCTATGTACACACTGTGAAATCCTTGCACAGCAAGCCCCTTGTGCTTAAAAAGTCAGGTGGTTTTTCTTGCGCAGGAAAGCATACACACAGCACTCCTTACAATGTGAAGGAGTGTCTACACTGTTCTTAGATGTTTTGTGATACAGAGCAGTGCATGGTGGGCACCTATCCCACCATGCACAGTAGCAGCCAGGGTTCTGGTCTGTCCCCCGGCAGTGGCTGGAGCCCCTCTGCCACCAGGGAGTCAGTAACCCTGGCAGCTGGAGCTCCACTACCACTGGGGAACCACAGCGGCTGGTGCTCCTATGCCTGGGGGGCCGGCAACCCTGGTGACTTGAGCTCTGCAGCTGCCAGGGATCCGGCAACCCAACTACTTGTCAATTTTGCTGCTCTGTTAGAGCAGCAAAATTGACCAGTATGACAGCTCCGGTGTCCCAGAATGGCCTTGATTGGGTCTCTGGGACATTTACGGAGGCTGCCTAAAGCGCAGTGAGCGTGCACTCACACTGTACCATGGAACAGCCATTCCGCAGTATAGTTACCACTCTTGTTTGGGTGGTTTACCTGTTGTGCGTCAAGCGGGCTGTTGCCGTGCAACAAGCAACATTTGAGTGTGTACGCTCGCAGCGTTATCGAGTGATAAGAAGCATTACCACACGATAACACTGTAGTGTGTACAAGACCTGAGTGTGTTCAAAGTAAACCTATTATATAGATATAGCGATAAGGGATTTTTATTACTCAGTGTCAAGAAAGCATTTATTTGTTTTATTTAATGACATGGGGCAAATAATGAAATGATACTTTATTAAATGAAGGCATTAATTCCCAAGATGTGATAGTAAAATAATCTAGCATGCACTAAAAATAACTAGTTACAGAGTGGAAAATGTCTCAACTAAGAAAATGAAATAAAGGTGGGGAAAGAAGAAAAATTATCATTTTATGCCTATAGTATAATTATATTCATACTTTGAGATGCAAAATAGTTTTTTTGTACTAGGTAGTATTTGCTCATAGTAAGATTAGGACTCAGCATGGAATATGAGTGGACTTCTCAAGTGTCTAAGTAATTAGGAGCACAAATCCCATTGAAAATAATGCTCATAAATCACTTCAGAATTTTTGCTTTTCAAAATCACATCCTATTTCTTTAAGCTCCCATGTCTACCACAAAAAGAGAAGTGAGAATTTTTCCCATGTCACTGCCCTTCTTCTATATCAGACTGTCAATTTCCCATGGCTCCCAGTCCATGAGATGCTGAAGGCTTGTCTGCATTTGAGCTTATTACATACTGAAAGTGCATATGGAGGTAATGCAGACTGTATTTGTGTGTTCCTATTCCCCTGATTCTGGACTAGATCTTCACAAGCAAGCCTCCACTGAATGATAGAACCCTCGTTAAAAGGAACCGTCATCTAATTTAGGATAAACAAATATAAGGTCTACCGCCTTGCTTCAGGGTGCAAGTGAACCACTAACACGTGAGTTCTATTATATGGTTTCTTGCCCTTTCCACTGCAGCATCTCATAGGAGGCCCTGCCAGAGACAGGATACTAGATGGGTCACTTGTCTGACCCATTATGACAATTTCTAGGACTCAATTGTCTATAACCATCTTCCTCATTGTGGTACTTCAGAAGGTTTTTGTTCAGGCTAGTGAAGGACCATCTGGAATAGTTCCCTCTCTTCCTTCCCCACTGATCATCCTGATCATGGTTCAACTCAGTCCCAATGTTGCATGGGAGAAGGTTCCTGGAACCCATCATTTAATTCTGTCACCGAACTAATGGAAAGATAGAGCAGTTTCCCTGCCCTTGATGCTGTTCACTTTATCCCTACATATTGTTACATCATTTCTGATGGAGGTGTCTTATCCCTGGCACTTGTACAGGCAATTTGTCTTAGAAATACCCAGATTGCATCAAATTGCATCAAATTGCAAATTGCATCAAAAATGTCTACAATATGACTCCATGGCCACTCAATTAAAATTCTCTGTATTCAATGCAGGGCCATGCTCTCAATATAGTTTTCAAGAAAATGTATAAGCATTTGTAACAATGTGTAGCTTCATAAAAGTTGTGTTGCCCCCTTCCTTGGTTAATAGTTATGAACAAACTTTTTCTTAAATGGCGAAACAAAAACATATATTCTGTAAATCCTCATCCTTCCTCAATGTGGGCATATGCACAGTTTAGATAAGGGGATTCACCTTAGACTAAGGCAGGGGTCTCAAACTCAAATCACCATAAGGGCCACATGAGGACTGCATCACTGAAACTTTTTCATACAACAGGGCCACCAGTTTATTTAATTAAAACTAAATTAAAAATTAGTTGAATTCATATTGATTGTAAATAAAATTAATTAATTGGGTTTAATTAATTGAATTTGAATGATTTTTTAATTGAAATTTAATTTTTAGAAAGGTTTTTAGTTAAAATTAAGTTTTTAAATGTTTTTTTTAAAAAGGAGAGAAGGAAGGAAAGAAAGAAGGAAGGAAGAGAAAGAAAGAAAAAAGAGATGGAAGGAAGGAAGAGAAAGAAAAAAAGAAAGAGAAGGAAGGAAGAGAAAAAGAAAAAAGGAAGAAGGAAGGGAAGAGAGAAGAAAGGAAGCAGCAGTGGCTTCCCCCATCCCTGACTGCCCAGCAGTGGCTGCTGAGGCCCCGGGGCAGGGGACGTGGCCCGGCCCGGAAGCACTGCCAACGGCAGCAGGACCATAGGTGGGAGGGAGGCGGCTGCAAGCTGGCTGCCGGCTCCCAGCCGGCGGGGTGCGGGCTATTTGAAAAGCTGGACAGGGGTTGGGAACTCCTGAATGCCGGCTTTTGTAGCGGGCCACAGGAGGATGTGGTTCACGGGCTGAGTGTTTGAGACCCCTAGACTAAGGGGATTTTTTTTGTGGAACCCTTTTGTTAAAATGATGTGAGACCGTGGCTCAATCCTACAATATTTAGTGGACTTTCCTGCAGTCCAGAAGGAGCTGAGAACAGATCCAATAATCTGGTTGAGGAACTACTTGATCTTGACAGATTCTCCGCATGTCATATATCTGTTGCCAGGGAATCATTGCAGATTGCAAGATCAGAATGACAAATTTCTCTTTTCAGGCTGTAAAACTGGATCACAGAGACCATGTAACCAGGTGTAGAATAGGGACTTCGTTTTGTGTTGTGCATGAATCAGAGCTGGGAAGTGAAAATTACTTTTGGATAATGTATAAGTATACATTATACTTTTAGCTCTCTAAAGATGGTTGAAGAGTGGATAGTCTTGTGGATAGTCAGGCACAGGACTGGGATTTAGAGGACTTGGGCTTCATTTTTTGGTTCTGCTGCAGGCATCCCATGGGATCCTGAGGGCCACTGAAAGAGCCAGCCCTGCTTTTTGTTGGGGGAGAGAGGCTGCCTAAGTCCCTGAGTGCACGGGGCAGATTTAGGCCCTACCCTGTTATCCAGCTGTACTGGAAATGTAGCAGAATTTTAAGCATAATCTTTTAAAAAATTTTCATTTGCTTTTGTACAGGGGGCGAAGTTACCCTTTCTTATTTTTGTAAACAGGATCCCAGGATCTTGTCTTGCATATATTTCAACTGTTTACAGACAGTGTGAGATGAGAACAGGCACCAGCTCTCCAGAGAATTTTACTGCTTGATGACATCTTCATTGTTATTATTACTCATTACAAACAGATTTCTGGGAATGAGGTCATTCAATGGCAAACCCATCACAAGCATTTCCCAAACAGCATTTCTAGAGTAAAACCTTGTGGACACATTTTTCTTGGGGATGAATTTGCAATACACTTTCCTTATGTGGGAAAAGGAAAACTCACCATGCTACACATAGAACCCCCTTAGAAATGCTGGGGTCTAGATTCAGAACAGAACTCAGAACCGTTGTGGTGCATGTTCAGTTTGACTAATTCTTGGATGCTATATGTTTTATTGGTAAAAGCAGAACAAGAATGACTTTCAAGCAAATATACCCATGGTTTGTCTAGCATAAAGTTCACTTCCAGTAAAAATAAATGACTAGTTTTAAATTAAGCTCATGACAGCCTCATGAAGCCGTAGCATGCAAGTCAGTGGTTGGTCATTACTGGAGCCTGGCCATGCAATTAATTCTTTAAACAAAAACATTTCAGTGAACAATTTTGTGGGGCTTCTTGGATGTTGCCTCTCCACTCTGAAAATGGCTCCCAAAGCTGGAGGGGGCTCCTGCATTTAGCCACTTTCTGAACAGTTGCTGCCTAGAAGCTTTAACCATCTGGCCTGGAGAACGGAAGACACACTCCAGACTGAGACAAGTGCCTCTCTAGGCTGGATATGTGTGGGTAAGGCTAACTATAGAGGCTTAGTTTAGAACAACCAACTCATTCATAGGAGAGACAATGGACGGTGCTCTAGTATGAGCAGTAATCATGGAGCAGCAGTCAATGCCAGAGTCCACCCAAGTAGCAAGAGACAAGGAGCAGTCAAAGACAGGCACCAAGCCCAGCCACAGCTTCCATCACCTGTTGGCAGGAAGCAACCAGTTCCTCCTAAGACAAGCAGCAGCAAAGTCCTGTAGCACTGTCAGCTCCAAGCATTCACAATTCATGAGTCGGGTCCCCGCCTCCAAAACTGAGAATGGCTTGAAAATTGATATTAAAAATGTAATCATTTCTGCTCATTTTGGTTGATTTACAGGTTTTGATCCCAAAGGGCTCATGTCTTCCAGCATTTCTCTGCTGCCACAAGGTTTAGAAACAGTTAAAAAAAAATAAAAACTCAGGTTGAGACAAGAGAAAAACATGAGTCCAGGGCCTCATGAGTCCAGGGCCTCTTTGAAACCTGTGAAATATTGTAAGATTCACAATAAGATCATGGGAATTGGCAACATTGTACTTGTAACCCAACCACAGCCCTCTAGCTAGGCCAGAACAAGAAGCAGCCAAGGATAGCGCCTCAGAAAGCTGCCAGAGTCACCTGGGCATCAGTCCAGGGAGAAGTCAGAGCCAGCTGGGAGCACAGTGAATCCTATATTCCTACAGCTTGGTGGTATGTTATGGTTAAGTCATGAGGTTTCAGCTATGTCATAGCGGAAGTTTCTGTAGATCATACAAAAGGCCTAATCCTACAATCAGAATATGGCTTTGGAATATTAGTCTTCCCAGTCAGATTCTAATTAATAACAACTATGATAGTCCAAAGATCTGAAAAAGTAGTTTAAAATGGCTACCTCTACACTTGGAACTGAGGGACTGGATACCCAGCTCACATGGATGTACTTGTGGCACTCTTATTAATGTAGCTACACTATAGTAGTGTAGATGTGGCAGGATGAAGGACAATGGCATGTGCTAGCAGCCCCAAGTACGTATTCATGGGATCCAGGTATGTTTGTACATGGGGCAGCTAGCTCATGCCTCTGCCTATGTTACATTATTATTTTTAGCACACTATCTGAATGGGACCTAGCACGAGCCTGTCTACATGAACTGGAAATCACTCCCCAGCACCAAGTATAGACATATTAATGGTAGGTATTATTACCCATATTTTACACATGAAGAACAGAGGCTATGACTACACTAGGCTTTAATTAGTTCGAATTAAGGGCTTCCTTAATTTGAAATCATTTGAAATAATAAATTTGAATATGCTGTTCCAACTAAGGGTTAATTCGAACTAGTTAGTTTGAATTAACCAATGTGGCCATGTTAGTTCGAACTAATTGCTTAGTTCGAACTAACCGGCCCATTGAGCTCAACACAATTTGCTAATTCGAACTAAGCAAGTGCCATTCATGGCACTTGCTTAGTTCGAACTAAATTTTTGTAGTTCGACTTAAGTTAATTTGAACTAACTAAAATTAGTTTCAATTAGTTAGTTCGAATTAACTAATTCAAACTAACTTTAGTAAGTGTAGACATAGCCAAAGAGACTAACTCATGATTTGCCCGAAGTCAGAAAGCAATCCAAAGAGAGAACCCACTTCCTCTATATGTAAATCCCACACTCAAATCATTAGCTCAGTCTGCTGTCTAATACTTTGGAGCAGCCTAGACTATCCAGAGGAGCTGAGGAAAGGAGAAGAGTGGTAAGGATGATCTGCCATTCAAACTCACTCCTCAGCCAAACTATTTTAAATGGCGAGCATTGAATGAATGCTGAACCTGACATGAGACCTAAAATAGTGGGAATCACTGTGATTGAAAAGACAGTGAAAGTTGTAACACTAGAATAGGTTTGTAATTCTACAGGGCTTATATTTACCACTATTTCTTGTACCAATGAGGTAAAACCCACTAAACTGTCACTGCTTCATGTCACCATAATTGTTGTTGGGACTGGCCTTGACTTATGGTAAATAACTCAGCCAATGGCAAACCTGTCAAGCATTAGTACTGACAGATTTCTTCCCCCTGAAGTGACGGTATTAGAAAAATCAAGACTGTGATGAAAAAAATATGGACACACCACTTCTGTTTGTGAAAAATAAATGCTCGGTCTATTGGTTGGAATCCTGTTCAAAACTGATCTGGTTGCTAAATAACTCAATAACACAGAATCATGTTGACATTGACGTCTAGTGTGACACAAGCCATTTGCGTGATGTTGAGGATTCTGTGTATGCTATAAGCACCAAAACGTTTGGACTTGATATTTCATGTTTATTTTAACTATATTTGATGAGAAGATAATGAGCAACTTGCACGCTAACTACTATGTACATGGAAAATTCAGACATTCCCTGTCTTTTAATATTAATTAACCCAACAATGTCATTTTGCCTGATACATCCTGATACTGTCTTATACTCCATTGGAAATGAGTGCTTCCTAGGACACGCAGGAAAGTATCCATGATGCTTTCTGTTAAGGGGTGCAAATTTTCTTGTATTCTTCACTTCCCCTTTAAACCTTTAGTGAAGTACTCCTATGTACCATTAAACAGTTGCATTGTTGTACCACAGGGGAGGTTACTTTCCGGTGGTGATGCTTTTACAGACATGTCTTAAGCAGCCACCCAAGGGACCAGCAAATACATCAGTTGCCTGCATGAGGTAGTCTTCAATAAAGGATGAACCAGATTGTACTTGGAAACCTTGAGACTGCTATAAAGTGGTCACTGGAAGAGGTTTCTAGAGCTTGATCCTGCCAGGTGCTGCTGCATACCCTCAACTCCCACTGAAGTAAGAAATGAAGGTGCAGAGCATGTCTCAGGATGCTCAGCACCTTACAGGACTGAGACCTTAGGGAAAGTTTCACTGCAGAATTTGTTAATCCTTTGTTAACATTTGTAAGGCATTTTCAGGTTTCTATAAATATGAGGTCATGTTTTTAACCTAAATTTATCCTAGCACAGAGCCCCAGTGATATAAGACTGCCAGAGGGGGAGATTGTAGCAGTGAAAAATGGGCCCAACCCCTGCTTTGCTGGGATTTTTATAGGATTTCAGAGTGACCCCAAGAGTAGGCAGTGCTGACTCAGGAGGGAATGTGGCTACATCGGCCAGGGATGTGCTTATTTAGCATATTTCTGCTAAAGCCACCACAGACAAGTGGTGGAACTCAGAGCTTCTATGCCTCCCTTAAGACTGAATTTCTCAAGGGTGTGAAAGCTACCAGAGTTGTGGAAATTAAACTACTCTGTATCAGCAGGTATGAATAAATGTGGCTCAGCATTATTACCTATTAGCAAACAAACAAAGAAGCAATCATAGATTAGGTTTTAAGTAGAGCTGTGTAATGACAACATTGTTGAGGACAGAAATTGTTGTTCATTCTTCCTTACTGTGCTAAAATGTGAGGAAATGCTGGTTTTATTTCATTGGATATGAATGGCTTAGTTCTCAGCTGCACTGAGGAGAAGCAAAGGTGACTTCAAGTCACATTTCTGCCTTCCAAAATCCTAGGACTACAAGTTAGAGCTGAAAAGGAGCCCACTCTCACTTTAGTAAGTGTAATGGTCCCTTTAGTTAAGGGACTGGTTTGCTAGCACAGAATTGCTGACTGTAACATGTTCTGGCTACAGCTGGTTTTCAGATGAGCCTAGCATCTCAAAGTAAAACCTATTTAAAACAGCTAAGCTTCTCCTCAGCATACAGTCATAAATAATGTAAATTGACTTAAGAATGGATCTAGGTTAAGAAAACTTTTGATGAACCTGAGCTAACTGTTGCGTATTAAAAGGAATCCAATCATTTCCAAATGTTTTTGTTTTGAGCCTTTTGCACAGCTTCCTAACAACCTTGACATTATTCCTTTATATTGGACACGAGGCTCTTCAGGTATGCTAGGAAACTTACACCTAGCTATTGCAAGTTAGCATCATTCAGCTGAAATGGCATAAAGGAGTCCTTTGGTAATGATGCTGCAGTTTCAACTATTTCACACATTTTCATATGACTGAGTTCCAGGAATAACATTCAGTGGTTTAAATTATTTACTAGATCCCAATAAAGAGCCAGCCAGGGAAAAATAAATGTAGGAGCTTGTGTATTCCCATTTCTTTCCTGTCACCTCTAAGCAGTTTCACTGCTGCCTCTACGATGAATTTTGACCCTGGTTATTACACAGAACAGCCTAGAGACACAAGTTTAAAGTTTTAAGACCAGTTTTGAGCAAGAGTTAACAAGAGCCAAGGGGGTCTGCACTAATATATTTATTTAAAACCTTTTTGTGTCTGTTTGTTTACAAAGTCGAGATTCAGAATTAAAGGCTCTCACTCCCAAAGTAGATAAGCCTTCTTTCCTGACCAATGCGCTCACCCACAACTTAAGGTTTTGTCTTATAAAAAGATAAACTTCTTAAGAAAAAGGTGTTTTCATTTACATAGACCTTATACTGGATTTTCCAAGAGCACATGTGACTTAAAGTGTTAATGCTTACACTTTTCTGAGGTGGTAAATGGGATGCCTGTGTTAGCAAATAGGTTCTTTGAATGTTAGACCCTCTTTTATGACTTCAAGTGCTTCATATGTCCGATTTCATTGTCACTTCTGTACCTCTGTGTCCCTTGCTGTATTGTTAAATTATAAATTATTGTAGCAGTGCTCAAGAAATCATAATAGATGTCCCTGCCATATCTTAGATCATCAATACTAAATGGGGACTTTTTTTCCTTCTTGCAATACAAGGACACTATTGTAACAGAGTTATATTAAATTAGGACATTGACATATGTGACCACATATAGTCCACTGTGTAACTTACTTTGCAGAAAAATTACTTCAGAAATATTTTAAAGATAAGAGAGAAAAAATTCCAAATAATTTTAGAAACTTCAAAAATTATGTATCAGTTTTCTATGCATATGAATGTCATGCATTATTATTTGTATTTCAGTAGTGCTTATAGGTCTCAACCAAGATTGGAGCGCCCATGGTTGTAGGAGATGTGCAAACAGATAGTCTTTTCTCTAATGAGTTTACACTCTGAATGACAAGATGGACAAAGGAAGTAATTGAGAAACAGAGTGATTACATGACTTCCCCAGGAAGACTATGGCTGAGGTTGGAATGTAAGCCATTTCTTGAGTCCCAGTCTAGAATGCTAATCATAAGGATATTCTTGCTCTCGGTAACTCTGGAAACTATATTATTGTTTTATTTCTCATTCTTAGAGAATATTATATAGTGTATGTATTGCAATAGTGCACTAGTCATGAAGCAAGGATTGTGCTACGTGCTGTACAAACAACAAAAAGATGGCCACTGTTCCAAAGAGCTTACTGTTACTACTTTTTCTAAGAATGGGCAGTACTAACCCAGCTTCCAGCATCAACTAGAGTTTATTCTTGTGCTCTTCAGACTTCAGCCCCAATTTTGATTCCAGCCAAAAGCCCTTGGAAAGACAACTTAATTCACTAAATTCACAGATCAATACAGCAAGGAGGTTTGCATATATGGGAGTATATAAATCCTGCTCTGCAGTACATTTCCCTTCTCTTGCCTTGTGAACTTTAAAAGCGATTTTCATGTTTGTGACAGGCAGTAGCCTGACAAAAATGACAGAATGAAGACAGGACAAGTATAACACAGGCAGGTGCAGTGTAAACTTCCTCAGACTCTTCCCATCTGGCAGGACAGCTTTTTGGAATAAGAAGGTAGTTCAGTCCTTGTACTTAGTCAGTTCTTGGTCTTTTTTCCTAGCAAAGATGTAGTATTTCTAACTGGAAAGCTCAGAAATCATGGATCAGCTCCCCCACTCCACCCTCGCCCAAATCATGGGATTAAAACAAAACAAAAAGAATGACATACTTTGAGTCTCTTTCTGTGTCTTCCGATTTCAGAGCCTTTAGGGTGCACTTGAACATTTTCAAGCTTTTTCCTGCAACCATGAAGGCTCAAAAATTCCTCTATTATTAAGATGAAAACTGAGATTTTCACTACTCACACCCAGCCAAGAGGTAGGATTTTATGAAAAATGCCAAATATTTCAAGAAAATTTTGACAGTTGGAGAGGCTGATTTGTAGTCTGGAGCCTTTCCTTGAGGATCTGAACTGAGATTAATAGATTTATTAGACTTAAGTCATCAGGACAATAGAAACAACTCTTGACCAAAGCTACTAGGGTTGAATTAGAACTGGGGTCCACAAAGTTAGAAATTGTTCTACCCCCTTCATTGCTAGTCCCCTGAATGATGCACTCATTCTCTGTTCCCCCATCTCCAGACACTGCATGTTAAAGGGGCATAAAAGGACTCCATTTTGCCTCTCTTAATCTTATATTCAGTGGCCGCTTACAGAGTCATGACTCTCTCCCTTTCTGAGGACCTGCAAAATCAGTTGTCTTAGGCAAAAATATATGCAGTTATAGTCCTGCTCTATCCTGTTCTGAAAAAGCCTCGTTAATTAACATTGATTACAATCCACCAGCTGCAAGTAAAAATTGATTGCCAAGGTTCCTAATTTGAATGCCTCGGCCTCTCTGTCCTGATTTTACTGTTTCTCTGTCTGTCCAGAGAGAGAGACTGAACCCACTCTTTTTAAGTACCAGTTATTTCCAGGTTCCCCAGTGTATGACATCAGTGATCCTTCCGGTCCTGTTTTATCACCTGCGGGATGGCCATTTGTTAGCACGGCATCTAATTGCTGCAAATTGTCAGTGTGCACATTTGGACCCTGTTCAATGCTCCATTTTTTATGGAGAGAGGAGCAATGGAATTGATTTTGGATAACCAGGGAGAATGCCAGGGATATTAGCAGGGAGCTGAGAGAACATAGCACATAAACTTTTATGACATGATGTCAAACTGGATTGTGCAGACATAAATGAAAAAGACAACATGTTCTGTAATTACTGCAAACACACTATTCATCTATTAGCAAAAAGGTGCGCTTGAATGAAGTAGGGAATACACAAATAGAAACCCCCTAGAGGCGCATGTCAGTGGGCTGTAGAAGCTAAAGGAAGGTATTTCCCTGTGGTCAGTGCAGTGAAACTAGGCGTAAGGAGATGTGAGTTCTAGTCCTGATGTTGCAGCTGGTTTATAGTGACAGAAAATCTTCTCTGTGTAGAGGTGTATTGCGAGGCCTGTGTCCTACTTTGAATTTCACTCTCTGTAACCACAGTCAATTCAGACTGGATCTCTCTGGGTGAAATTCAAGCTAGTGCAAAGAGCCAGCACAAAGTCTATGCATCACTTAAAGCTTGCTTAAATTCTTAAACTAAACCTCGTCCTGGCCCTTTGCACTGAGGTGAATGTCTCCATCTGTGCCTAAGTCTTCTCATCTGTAAAGTGGAGATTACACTTACTGACCCAAGCACTCCAAGATCCTCAGATGAAAACACACAATAGTTATTTAGTGATCAGAATGATTTTGATGCCTACTGCCAAACAAAAGAAACTGACAAAATATCATAAATGCAACACTTTAATTTTGGTTTCAAAGCTCCAGATGTGTACTACTGAATCTGCACTTAGAAAATTCTTCTGTTCTACTTCTTCCAAATCCTTTCCAGTATCAAACATCTCTACTGTCATCCTGGGTGATCCGTATAGGCAATACGGATTGGTAGAGAGAACGGAACTGAGGTTAAGACCAGAGACGTCGTTGTCATTGGGCTGGCAGGGTGCCAGCCCCGGGAAGAAAATCCTGAGCCCCGAATCTATTTTCCCCAGCAGGCACATGCGCACCCAGGCGGAACGCTGCATTCCACTCGGGGCCCCAGCAAAGCGCAGACTCTTGCTGCGGCCAGGCTGGGGAGATTCAAATCTCCCGCCCTGAGCATGCTCAGACAGAGCGTGCTCAGGGTGGGAGCGGCCTGGCCCAGAAGCAGCTCTGCCAGCCATCCCTGCAGCTCCGAGCCTCCGGCCAGGTGAGGGGGCTGGGAAGGGGCTGGAGGGGACAAGGAGACTGGCTGGGGTCTGGGTAATGGTGGAGGGGACTATGCACGGCAGGAGTGGGGACTTCGTGGGGGGCTGGGGAGGGATGGATGAAGTTAGAGGCCTGTGGAGGGGGCATGGGGAGAAGGAGACTGGGTAGGGGCTGGGTAGCAGTGGAGAGGACTATGGGCAGCTGGAGGGGGACTAGGTGGGGAGCTGGGGAGGGATGGAGGAGGTTGGGGGGTGAGTGGGGGTTAGGGACAGAGGGGCCTGGGGAGGTGTGGAGGGGGTTTGGGGGCTGAAGGGGGGTGGAGTGAAGATGGGGAAAGCTGGGGAGTTAGGAGGGCTGGAGTGGGGGTTTGGGGGCAGCGGTGGGCTGGGGGCCAGAGCTCTGGATCTTTTTGCTATCCAGCAATGCCCCTGGTTAAGACGTTATTTCTTTAAAGAAACAACCAAAAAACCAAGCTGGCACACACACAAAAAAAACAAAACACAAGCATCACCTTGAATGCATTGCAAATAATAATGCTATTTTGCGTGTCTTCAGTTGCTTGATTGTCCACCAATCATTATGGCATCTGGGCAAATTTTACATAATAAAAATTAGATTCAATTAGTAAACAATGAAAACAGGAAAAGAAATGGCTTAGATTAAAGGAGATTGATTATAAAAAATGGGCATTGCATCATTCTCCGAAGGAAAACAAATTTGGAAGATGACAGATCAGTAGAAACAGTTTCACAGTCAGGGACCCTTTACTAAAAACACTTTACTTCCAGTCCCCGTGGTCCACACCTAGGCACTGTCAATAGAAGCAACTCAACTGATCTCAGTAGTTTTAGTGGGACAGAGATTAAAAGTCTGCCATGAAAGTACCCACATTCCAATTTATATACAGCTTCATAGATTAAGAAGCAGATCCTCAGATGGCTTAATCTGTCATAGCTCCGTTGTCTTCTATGTCCCTAAATTCTTGACTTGTATCTGAACTACACAAAGCACAGGTATAATATTCTTTTTTTAAGCAAGAACACCACAATATTCTGCCAGATCCTATGACAGAGAAAAATACTGTTTAGCCACTGCCACAACAATGACATAAGAATGTACATACACCATCATTCCCCAACCAGGTAGCTTTAGAATGACTTTTCTGCCACTGCTATATTAGTCTTTTCCCTTGCCTATTCATTTGTCTCCAGTCATCTGTATATTCTCAGAGACAATTAATCTGAACCTTTAATGAAATGATCAGTGTCTAAGAATGGACCAATGAAATGGGTTCTCTGCCTGTGCACTCATCTAGAGCATGTGCGGGTAGGGCTGTGCGCCTGCTGGCGAGAAGGGCCTGTGGAAAGCAGCTAGCACATTCTCAGCCATTAGAAGAGCCTGGCAGTTACTGCTTATGTACTTGAGCTGGGGGTTGGACTAGATGACCTCCTGAGGTCCCTTCCAACCCTCTGATTCATGATTCTATGACTTGACTTGTCTGCCACCACCATACAGAGAGAAGGGACACTTCCTTGTGATACTGAGCTATACAGTACTCTGTATTGTCTAATGTCAAGTATGCCATGTAAGCTGTTTCTGGAATGTTCACAGCATATTGAACATAGGAGCATGTTTCTCACTCTGTGATGTCATGAATAGGTACAGATATCAAACTCTGCAATGTCATATCCCTAAATGTGTGTCTCACAGGGTTTGAATAGATGCAAACAAACAGAAAGCTGCGTTTCCATGCCCAGCAGAGCCATACATACAGGAACAATGGACTAGCCTAAGCATCTTGGAGCATTTTGGCTCAAGTGGAAGAAATCAGGCCCATTGCCAGACATGGCCAATCATCTGACCCTAAGGGGGTCAGGAAAACTTATTAAAAGAAAGAGACATCTTTGTCTCAGCGCTCTCCCTTGGAATCCATCTTCTAAGCAGCATCAAGGACTGGCACCTACCCACGGGGGGACAGGGAAGGGCTGGTTGCTAGAGGCATCACAGCCAGCTATGGGTCAGCTAACATCACAGACTGATAAGCTACTGAAATATTAACCTTCGTTTAGGATACAAGTTGTTTTTTAGTTGACTGTGACCAACTCCTTGACTCATTATTAATTTCTTGATTTATAATTTATAATCAGATCTAGATTCACTTAAAATCTTGCTATAGTCAATAAACTTATTTCTTTGTTTTATCTAAAACAATGCATGTGGATTGAGAGTGTGCAGAGACTTCACTCAGAGTGTGGGGGCTGAGGATGTTTCCTGAGGGTCAATCTCATGAGTGCTCCTTCAGTGGGTCAGGGACCGGTTACTCACAGGACGTGGGGCTTGGGCTGATGCAGGAGTGGGTGGTTCATATAGTGAAATGGAGTAAGTCAGGGCCGAGGGATGAGGGATCTTGGTGATACTTCTTCATACTAGTCCAGATTACGGGGGGGACATCAAAGCCCTCTCCTGGGAATGTTGGTATACAACTGGTCATACAGAGGAGTGGACCTGGCTTTGGCAGGGTGGAGACGCTGCCAGAGGCCTGTTATGACTTTCATTCCACCTTGAGTCTGATGGCTGGTAACAAGTAAAATGGCTGTAGTAGTTATAGACAGTCTTGCTGTTTCTGCTTGGCTGCCTCTGGGACTCAAAGAGGAAGAGCTCAGGGTCTATCAGAGCTCTGGGTCTATCAGAAGATGAATTCTTCCTCAGATGACACTGATCAAGTCAGAAAACTGTTGTCTATTTTATGACCAGAAGCCCCACTTATTTTATCTAAGTGCTAAAATACTTTTTAGCTCATTGGGTGCTATTTAGGAAAGATCGGTGTGGTGTCAATAGTTTGCACACACTGTGGCTATGTCTACACTTGTGTATTTAAGTCGACTTTAACTAAGTCGACTTAACTAAGCCAACTTAAAGTCGACTTAGTTAAATCGACTTAGTGTGTTCACACTGAAAATTAAAGTCGACTTAAAGGGTAATTTACAAAGTCGACCTAGAGCATCCACACTGGATGCTCTAGGTTGACTTTGTGGGGCATGGGGGACCTAGGGCAGGTCCATAGGGGCAGGGGGGCACCCCTTGTCCAGTGCCAGGGGGCTCAGCCTTTGCTCCATTGTACATGGTACAATGGGGCAAAGCGGGACAGGGACCCTGGCAGGGCATAGGGGCAGGGTGGGCAAGGTTCTGCCCTGACCTGTGGGGGGGCATATCAGGCTCCCCCTGTGCCCCCCCCGGCAGGGAGGGCATTGGTGTAGCCCTGGGGTAGCCCTAAGTCAACTTAGGGCTACCCCATGGCTACACTGGCTTAAGTCGACGCTAGGGAGTCGACTTAAGCCTTAGGTCTAGTGGAAAGGAGGTTTTAGAAAGTCGACTTAATTTTCCTTAAGTCGACTTTATTTTCCTTAAGTCGACTTAAGCAAGCTGCTTAAGTCGACTTAAGGAAACTGTAGGGTAGACGCAGGGTAAATTAAGTTAGTCGAGTTAATTTACCAGTGTAGACACAGCCTGTGTTAGTTAGTCTGGGGGGCGAGAATGCTAGCGGTAAGGGACTCAGCTGTTACTATCAGTTTGTGCCCAACAAGCTAAACAAAAATCACTTTTAGATACACTGCAACTAAGGCATGTGTCTATAAAACTTTGTGATCATGATAGTAGTGCTGCTGTGTCCTCCTTATCAGTGAATATTCCCAGAAGTCTTGCTAGAAAAATGGGAAATCTGAAATGCTGATTGAAAGCAAGGAGCCAGCCTCTTAGATGTATTCTCTATAAGTGATCTTTTAGGGATCCAGTATTCCATCAATGAGATCACTGTGGTTTTGATTCCTGATTTGTGATTCCATGTGGATAGTGTGTTCTGAAGGGAAAATGGGTACTTGGATTCTAGTCCCTCTACAGCCATCACATCTAACAGGATATTGGTGGTTCCATACATTTTGGAAAACAAGCAATGCTATATCTGGTCCTCTAGCAGGTATTGTATGGTTCTGTGGCTTTTTAAGAATACAAGTATTAATTTTATTTGGATTCTGAACATAATAAATCTTTGGAGTGAGAAGTTTTATTTTTGAGGATACTATGGCTCCTAAGTGGCATTCTTAGCAGGGAATCAATCATTCACTGAAATAAGGAAAGGGTGCAGACATTTCCAGAGAAATCCCCCAAGCTATTGACCAAACTTTGCCCAGACTTTGAAATGCAGCTTATGCACAGCCTTAAGCTCTAAACAACAGTAGATGAATGGTGAAGACTGAAATGATGTCAACTCCTTGTGCAGAGGCCAAAGAAAATACTAAGGGGCCCTCAATGGCTTCATCCCTGAATTTGTTGCAATACAGCTGTAAGTAATAAGTTTTCTTTCTATTTACAACCACAGTAGAGTACAGCACATCTGAAATAGGTTCTGAACTTAGCACGCAGTTTCCTGACCATCTATTTATTGCGTTTCATATCAGGAGTCTTTCAAGCATTTCACCAAAGAGTATGGGCTGAGCACACAGAGCACCAAAGGTGGTGGTCTGGTGTTCTGACCTCTTAGGCTGCATGTTCAGGAGAAGTCACTTTATAGCTCACCCTAGCATTTATTTTTTTTTATGAGCAGCAGTCAATGCTGTATTATTTTAAGCTGGTGTGCAAAGCATTTATGCAACACTTGATGAATATTTGGAAATGATATGATTTTTCTGGGTGGGTGGGTTCAAAATCAACCCCCCAGTGGATTAAAGGGCTAGATGAAATCTCTCTTCCACCCACAGGGGCTATAACGATTTTAAATTTGTAGCGGTGAGTGTTATTTTTATAAGGAGGTGGATATGACCAGCAGAAAAGTTTCCTCTAGTCTTTGCTCTTCA
>ML685908.1:2932145-2981853 GCA_007922175.1 Pelusios castaneus | reverse complement strand
ACTAAGTCGACTTAAAAATGCAAGTGTAGACATAGCCTATGATCTTTTCTAAAAAGGGTGGCAAGTAAACTTCTTCTTAGTGAATGTGCAAAGAGAAGACCCATTCCATGCATCCCACGTGTACCCCAAACTCCTATGGAGGAGAGCTTGGGTTGAAGAGAATTGCCCATTGATTCTGTTTTCCAAAAGTGACAGTACAGTCTTTAGTGGTGTTTTTGTTAACACAAGAAAATAGCACAAATCCATAAACAACTCACAAAATACAACACTATTGTCCTTATTCAGAACAAATCAGGGGGGTTATTTTTTTTTCTGTGAAATACATATTCTTAGTACACACTTCTCTTTGCAAAATGCAGAGTTGGAATTTAACTACATATTTTCTCATCTCCCTATGTTCACTGTACTTCTATTGATGTCCAGTGAGGATCTGGGCAAGAAAGCAGAGCCAAATGTAAGAGTGAAATTCCACCAGGCAGTTCTGATGATATACTGCTATTAAATCATTTTACCTTTATATTTATTTTCCAGTTAAAATGCATTTTATATTATATATGCTACTCACACACATACTTAAGGAAAGTAGCCATTTATTAAAGCATAACATTAAAATCAAAAGTAGTGCCTAACTCTTTAATTTACCAAACAAATATAACTAACTGATATCTAGCCACAAAATGATATATACAACCAAATGATCAATTACTTAGGTATTTAGAAAATAATTCTGTTTAGAGATTATTTTCAATTCACACTGATTGCCAAGAATACTATTGTTACCATTTCATAGGTTTTTTTTAAAACAGTTCAAAATTAGATAATTTTTGAAAATGCTAGATTAGAAAATTCACAGAACAATCTGAGTCTAATTACTGATGTCCCTGATGTACAATTATTTCTGAAAAAATGAGATTGGGAGATCTTGTGTTCTGGTTGGAAGACACTCCATTTCTGATCAGATGACTGGAAGATTGCATGATTGTCTGGAAAAAACTGTTGAAGTATTGATATTTTCCAGTTATCACTATAAGTCTGTGCATACTATTTGGCCCTACGTGCATGATAAATATTTGACAATATGAGAACTGGCATAGCCCTGCCATAATATCCTGTTACTGTGAGACATTTTAAAAAAACCCAACTCATTCACAATTGTTTGATTCCGTCAGTGCTTCCAGTAATAACAGCTGCTGCAAAGTATGTTTTTTTTCCATAATTACTCGACAGGAAGAACATTAAGAAAAGAACAGGTTCTGTTGGAGAGTTTTGCTCTCCACTGACAGTACTTACATGCACAAATATTTTTGGTGCTCCTCAGTAAAGAGGTGCATACTTAAAAATATGTCCACAACTGGAAAGATCGGCACCACAAAAAAGTTGGTTTTAGACAATGATGGATTTGACTGTAAAGGAATCACTTACAAAGGGGTTCAGTGTAGCTTTGAGCTATGCCACAGGATGAGTTAGCCTTATAACAGGTCTTCTGAGAAGGTTTAGTATTGAATATTCAATATAGCCCACCTTTTCCATTATAACTAAGAATCTGTGTTTCAGCCTGTGCAATTAAATTCATCACTGATGTAAGCCCCTTTGAAATCAATGATCCTCAACCTGTGAGCTGGTGTGCCAGGGTCTGTCGAGCCATTTCTGACTCATGATGGCTGTATTAGTCCCCTGGTACTCCCTGCCCTAAAAAAATCCATTCAGATCAGGCAATCACAAAGACAGTCCTCCAGAAGCTTAGAAGGGCCTTGAAGAAATGCTGACCAGTCAAGCGCCAGTAGGCCAGTTAAAAAGGGTCAGGAGGGTTTGATTAGATGTGGAACCGGTTGAGACTGGAACAAGGGATTGGAGTGCTTCAGGGTCAACTTAGAACCGGATCAGGCTCTTGCCCTTAGTGTTGCAATTGAGCATTTTCATTTGAAGATTTGCAGAATTGTTGTAACAATACGGTATATAAGAAAGAAAAGGGGGCCGATGTTATATCTTTTGCTAGACCAACTTCTGTGGGTGAGAGAGATGAGCTTTTGAGATACTGAGTAATACAGTCTTCAGCTGTAAAGTGAGGTTTTTGTAACCCCACAAGGAAGTCCTGCAGCAGCCTAAAAGCAATTCTTCCAACTTCGATAAAACTCTTATGTGACCAACAAATGCCTGCAAAGAAAGCAAGCGAGGCTTGAGTCTTTAAAGGAGCCTTAGGCAGCTAGGAGACCTATTTTCACAAACACCCATCAGCTCCAGTTGAGAACTCTGAGTAATCCTTTTCCCTCACCCCCATTATTGAGAACAATGGGAGCCACTGGGTGCTGACTGCTTTTGAAAATCAAATGCTAGGTGTTCAAATGTCACTGAAATTCAATGGAAATTCAGTTTCTTGAAGCATCTTTGAACATCCCAGTCCTTGCTTAGACTCTTGCAAGCCATGCTGCACCTCTTCCTCCTAAATCCTGTGAATGCCAGAGTTCCCCAAAACCACTCCCCATAAACTGGGTTAGTACTAAACAACATTCCAGCTTCTCCAGACCCCAGCTGATAAGCATGTAAAATCAAGATTACTTAAGTCAAAAGAAATTTGGAGTGAATTCACCATCTAATGAGAGATATGAAACTAACCCAATGACTAGACTAAAACTCTTGGTTCTTTTCTTAATCATTTACAAACATATATTCTGGACAGGCCAGATGGTCAACTGGTATAAACTAGATTAGTTCCATTGATTTCAATGGAGCTGTGCTGATTTACACCAGTTAAGGATCTAGTTGTCTTTGCTTTATTTGTTTTAAATGATGTAAGGGCCTGTTTCTGCCCTCTTTTGCACCATGTTTTATTCTGGTGAAACTCCTTGACTTCAGTAGAGTTACTTTCTGTTTTACACTGGTGAAAGAACAAAATCAAATACGAAATCTCTTTTGGTAGGTTATTCGCTGCCTGTCACAGGCTATGTTTAAGTGATCCACTAGAGAGGAAGTTTAATGAAATTTCTAATGGCTTAGCCAGCTGGTGACTCTCTTTCCCTTGTTTACCTAGTAGACCTTTCTGAGAATTATGGGGGACCTGGTTCTGACTCAGCTGTGCTGGAGAGCATACAGCAGAAAGCACTGCAAACACAGCTACTGGGTGGAAGAATCTGCTAACAACAAGGTCAATTGTATTTTATCACTTTTATTCTGTTTGACGAACACCATAGTACATGGGGTATGCATTTATTTGGCTCGTTTACATGTATTCTTTAAAAAGATACATTTGCATATACTTATTAATATTTAGACTTCACTGGTGAGGAAATCCTCAGAGATCATGCTACTTCCCCAACTCTTTGCTTGCACCTACAGGTTTGAATGGTGTTATTGTTAATCATCTATCTGATTAGGAGAATGGAAGTCTGGCAATGTTGCCCCTGAGTAAACCTGACTAGAGGGATCGCCTGAAGCTAATAGACTCTACAAGGGGGAGTGATAGATGGTAACTTAATACCAGGCATATTATGGCAAAAAATTCAGGCTTCATAATTGTTTCAGGGGAGTTAATGTGGAAGTCCTGTGGAGCTAGAATTTCTCTGACTCTGCTAGGTGGAACTCAGCCCTGGAACTTTTTCTCAGTAAACATCTCATGTGAATACAATTCTCAAGTATCTCCTCCCCCTGCCTCATGCAGCTCAGGTTCACTGAGCCATTTCTTATTGTTACTGTTGTTTTATGGGCCCTGGTCACAGACCACTATCGGTTTTCTCCTTGAAAAGGCTTGCTAGCTGCCTCTGCCTCAGTTTTCCTTAACTTGGACCCTTGGTGCGGTTCCTGAGATGGGGATGGAGGTGTGTGCTCAGGCTCCTCAGACTCTTGGGAGCATGCCCAAAAAAAGGACTGAGAAGGCAGCCTGAGAGCATCATGCTCTATTCCAGCCTGTCATTGGAGACAGGTGCTCTCTTAGGCATGGAGGATCACACAGCACCATGCCCCTCCATCCTAGTCTGCATTCTAGAGTGCTGCTGTACTGAAGGGATTAGGATCTATTTTCTCAGCCCTCTCCCCCTAACCCTATCCGTCTCCTGCTGCTCTCTCCTTTATACTGTGGGACAGAAGGAAATAAAAAGGCATCTCCCGTAAAAGGGGTTTGTTTGCTGATAGAAAGAAATGAGATCTAATAGGTGGGGCATAGCCCCCATGAATCCTTCATTTCCAGTCTTTTTTCTAAGTACATCCCAAGTACATCTCAGATGCATAACTTAAAATCAACTACACTCATCTTTTGACAAAGAAAAAGAAATGGCTCCTGAATGGAGCCTCTCTGGCTATGTCTACACTTGTGAATTTAAGTCGACTTTAGCTAAGTCGACTTAAAGTCGACATTAAGTGGACTTTGTTAAGTCGACTTAGCATGTCCACACTTAAATTTAAAGTCGACTTAGGGGGGAACTTACAAATTCTACCTAGAGCGTCCACACTGGATGCCTAGGTTGACTAGGAGCTAGGGGGACCTTAGACAGGTCCACAGTGGCAGGGGGGGCACCCCTTGCCAAGTGCCAAGGGCTCAGCCTTTGCCCCATTGTACTTGGGTACAATGGGGCAAAGGAGGACAGGGACCCTGGCAGGGCATAGGGCAGGGTGGGCAGGGCTCTGCCCTGCCCTGTGGAGAGGCATGCCAGGCTCTCCCTGTGCCACCCCCCTGGCAGGGAGGGCAGTGGGGGAGTCCTGGAGAGCCCTAAGTCAACTTAGAGTCGACTTAGGGCTACTCCACATCTACACTGGCTAAAGTCAACTTTAGAAAGTCGACTTAAGCCTAAAGTTGAGTTTAAAGAAGGTTTAACAAAGTCGACTTAAGGAAAGTGTAGTGTAGACACAGAGTAAATTAAGTCGACTTAAGCAAGCTTAAGTCGACTTAATTTACAAGTGTAGACGCACCCTTTGGTCCAATTTTTCAAACACAGATGATCAAGCTGAACTTGCAAAAGTGCGTGCTAATGTGTGCAAACAGTTATGCAAATACATGTTTGCATGCAGAATTAGATGTTTGTACAGGCCTTGTATTTTGCAGGCACACTTTAGGAACCTATTATTTGTTTTAAATTTGGCCCTCTGTTTCTATCTGGACTAACATTATACTTGTGAGTCAAAAACCTCTGAAAAAAGGAGTTAGTTACAGCGGAGATATTGATGCAACATTAACTAGTGATTAACATTAACTTACGATAATAACACTGGGAGGAATGAGACTTTGATAACAGAAGTCTATTTCTAAGCTGGGATGTTGGAGAAATCTTTCTGAAGTATAATTAATTTGTAAATGCCTGATTTGTGCAAGTTAGATCTGTCCAATTATCAGACACAGACTATTGCTCATGCATGCTTTGCTTTCATGACAATATTTATACAGAAAACAATTATATTATCAGCCTACACATCCACCCTCCAATCAGATTGCTACTGCTGTGCCAAACAAAGACAAATGGAAACCACACTCTTAGCAGAAAGAAGGGGTTTAAGTGAATTATGCTTTGACATTAATAGGATAATGTGTCTGCCTTATAACAAACAGCAAGTTTGTGGGGGATTCTGTAGCTGTAGGATGGTGTAGATCAGGTGCTAATATCAGGATTTAGTAAGAGATTCAAAGTTGCAGATGAATATTCTTGAAGTGGACTGATAGAGCTCGACTGGGAGAGAATTGGGCTTTCTCTAGCACCTTTAATAAAAAGTAATAAAGAAACAAAGAAACAAAACAACAACACAGCTTGTATTCTCCTGGTCCAAAGCTCTCTGGCACACTGAAAAATGAAAATGTAAGGGTTAAGTAAATTGAATTGAATATCACAATAAATAATTATTGGGATTATAATATTAATTGTATTATTTATGTTCAAATTTAATTCAATAAAAGCTGTCTTTATTACTTTACTTGAAGCTGCCATAGGATTTCTAGACAGCACACCATAGAAACTAAAGGGTCTTGCTGAAGAATTTAGGTATAGCTTGCCACAGAATGTATGGGCCTTGTAAATGGGCATATATTCTATGTATCTATACACTCTCACAGAGAGATATGGAGAGTTGTCTCTGATTTATTTGGTTGCTTGTCACTGTGAAAAATGTATATTCACTACTAAGAAAGGCACAGAAAAATATAGGTAGTTTTGCAAGATCTCTAAACCATAGTGCTCAGGTTCATCATTATTCATTGAGGTGGATCTGATAGCTGGATGGAGAAATATTTTTCTTTTCTGCATGAGGAACACATTTTGGCTCAAAGAATGGAGACAGCATGAAAGGCGACATTATTCCTCCAAAAAGTGAAATACAGAAGCTGTGAAAGCCTCTAAGTTCACATCAACTGGTTTATAGTTTTTGCATTAATATACTGATTTGGGACAATGACACATACAGTACCCAGGCAATTGAGAATAAAGTTGGGCTACATAGTCTATCTGTGGGGGGGGGGGGAGTGACTGCTGTTTTATGTTGTTTTCATTTTTGAACCTGTGTATGTGAAGAACTCGTTTTTTAAAAATAAAATTATTATTCAAGTGCATGTTGAAAGGGAATCTTGCTATTCTTATATCATTTTTCATTGGATTGTTGCAACCCATAAAGAAATCCAATTAAATTTTCCTTGCAGGCAGGCAGATTCATTCAGTGGGCCTTTATAAAGCTGGCTTTTTGTATTGTATGGCATGTCTATGAATTGAGAAGCATAGAGGCTCTGTCCCATTCGTTGTCCTGTGTGACATGATGTAGAGTAAGTCTGCCAGCAGTGTTTCAAAGAACTGTGTTATCAGATAACGTAAAAGCTTTGCCGTCATTTCTGCTACTGTGGTTTAGAATATGTATGCGCCAGTGCATCTGCTGAACAGTTCTGATCACTGTATGTAACATATTGCCCATATTGGAATTTTTACTGTCATTATTTTGGGGACATTTGATTCAGCGTTTTATGCTATGTTGAAGGTAAAGAAATAATATTCACATCGGGTTTTTTGTTTATTTTTTTTAAAGGTTAACTTACCATATTCGCAGATGTGAATGGACACATTCTTTTCCTGCATTAGAAAGCAGACTTCAAAATGTTGTGGAAACAGATGATGCTGAATTAATCTCTATATTGTCAGTGTCTATTTGCATTGTTTGTTACTGACTTAAACAGCCTAAGGGAATCTAGATCATTGTTAACATGTGGGAGCTGATCCTCCTCCCACTGATGGCAATGGCTAAAACTTCAGTGTAATTGAGATCAGACACACAATGTTTGCTTTTTCCATATCCATATTATGTAATCACATATGCACAGTGAGCTCCATCATAAATTGGAGATTTCGCCATCTGTGGCAGTAAAAAAATTGCCTTCTAAGTACAAGGGATACTCCAAATACCCTTGTAAAGATGTCCCAACTCATTTGGTTTTCTTTGTGGTTATAAGTGCCAAGAAAGAAGGAAACGCAGCAAATAAAGTTCTGTAGACTCATTGTAGGTTTGACCTTGATGATTTGGGGCTATCTTTAAGAATCATAGCACATGATACAAATGGAAAAGAAAAAGAAGTGACATCTCAAAAGCAAATGCCGTCTCCCCCACCTTTCACCTCTCTCTTTTCCCTGTCCTGCGATTGGAAAATGGGCTGTAGGACCCAAATAATGGCATCATTGACTATGGAGATGTTAAGGGATTAGTTAGGCCATCATCTAGCAATGCATCGCTCAGGTAGTACAGTATTAATTCCTACTCTGTATTTATTAATGTTCTGACTAGTATAATTTCAAATGTGCCAATTGATCACTTCCTTTCAGAGATTATTCCAGAGTCTAATATTGTGGTGTTGAACACATTATTGTCCTGATCCAGCCAAAGACTTTAAACACATGTATAGCGCCATGCACATACTTAAGTACTTTGTGGGATCAGGGCCCATTTAAGAACATGTAGAGATAGGTCTCACTGTCTGGAATCTTCTCCTGATATTCAACCTAACTTCTTCTTTTCTTCATTTAATCTCATTACTTCTAGCTGTACTTTCTTTTTAACTAAGCTAAGTAATTAATTGAATATTTCATTGACTTAATGAGAACTATGCATGCACATTAAAGGAGAAATTTTAGTCTTTAATAAAGAAATAAGCTATTGTTTCGTGAAGCAGACACCAGAAATGTCAGCCTATAAACTTCCTTCTGCAAGGAAGTTAGGAAATAGGTTTGTTTGTAATGATGATTTGTCCCAGGAGTTGTCTATAGGAACAGAATGCAGGGATGGTATTTGGATTGTTTCGTCATGAACTCAGTACAAAAGAATATTTAAAAAAGAAATTCAGAGAGTGGATCTAGACCAGGGGTCAGCAACCCCTGGCACGTGTGCCACAGGCTCTCCCGCTGGCCCCACAAACCGTGTGGCCAGCAACTGCGGCGCGCGGGTGAGGATCCGTGCTGGCTCCGCCCCTTTGCTGGACGGCAGGAGGAGAGGGGAGTGGAGGTCTGGGTGGGCCGACCCAATTCGCCCTCTTGCCGGCCATGGCCGGGGCCAGCTCTACCCTGTCCAGCAAAGGGGCAGGGCCAGCAGGGGCCATCAGCCCCATGCCGCCCCTGCGGATGAGATCCGGCCCCGGGGTCGGGAACCGGAGGCCGCCCGCCGGCTGATGCCAGACCAGGCCCTGGCTGGCAGGGCATCTGGTCTGGCCCCGCCCCCTTTTGGCCCCACCCCTGGCACCTGCTGAGGGTGCTGTAGGTGGGGCTGGCACAGGAGCCAGCAAAGGTTGCTGACCGCTGAGCTAGACCTTTTTTCACACAATTACTGAGACCATCCTAGCAAGATGTGTGTTTAAACACAAATGTTCTCTCAGTTGTATTGAGGACATGATCTGTTTTTCCTGGTTTGGCTAGCTTTAAACTATCTATAGTATGGCTTTATAACTTGCAAATCCTTGTCCAGGCTGATCAGAGATACTAGCTTTGAACTGTTTATTTGTAGAAAGTTTCACTGCTGTGCAGCTGAATCCTAAACGTCCACTTTTCTACCTCCTGGGACAAGATTGTCTGCAAGGGACTGTGCCAGGCATTGGTTTTGCAGACTTTAAAAAAAAATATATAATATCTATACATGATTTGGTTGTAATTTAGCAAATGATGAGGGACAGTGCTAGCGGATTGAGAGCTTTTGGGATCAATGACAGGGCCAAAAAATGGATAATGTAGATTAATGTAACAATATGTCAGGTGGCAACAAACAAAAAAGGAATTATTTAGCACATGTTAAATGGAAAAGACTCAAGCAATGCGATAACCAAGAAAAGCATTTCAGGTTTGGGTAGAAAATAACCTTGGTTTTAGCCACTGTCCCATTGGAAAAAGAGAAATGACAGACAGTGGGACTCCATCCATGAACAAAAGGATAGAGTATACATCAAAATAAATTGTCACTGAGAATGGTTCTGGTCAGATGTCATCCAGAGAACTGTGTTTTGTTTAAGTCACCTTTTCATATTCAGAGGAACATTTCCCTGGAAAGAATATAGCCAAGGATGAACATGACTGATTATAGGATTTAATAATGCCTGAGATGGAATGTTTCCTCTATGGACAAAGAGTCAATATTAAATAAAGTCCCCATGCCTTTCTCTGACCTTTACCAGATATGGTGGGATAAAGAGAATAGTATAACACATACAAGAGAAGCAGTGTTTAATGGACTGTGCGCAGGACTGGAATCCTGGCATTCCTAAGTTCTTGTTCCATCTGCCACTGGCTCATTTTTTTGACCTTGGGCCAGTTTTCAAACTTGGGTTCAAACTAAAGTGATGTACCCAATTCCATAATAATAACATTTTCCAATATGATGTTCTTTTGGCCTAGCAGACCCTTCTGTCTCAGCCAACAGCTCAGTTTCACATGTGTCAGTAATTTTTCAGGCTGGGGAGGGCACTTGGCTTCTCTTCTCTCACTGACTACTCTCAGGAGACCACTAGTCTGGACTGATACCACCATGCTGTCCTGGACATCTGGTCCAGCATCATTTCTCATTGACTTCCCTGCTGCTTTTATATGTCAGTGAAGAAGTATCCAGTGCAGCGATGAGCATGGTGCCTGGTGGCTGCTGCTGAGGTAGGTTTCTCTGCACTTCAAGATCTTATTGGTCCCAAGTGATAATAGAGTTGGGAGCTTGAGCCCCGTGCAGTGGATAACACGTAGGTCAAGAATTGGTCCTCTACCAGCTGTCTCCCTAGGCAAAGTGAAGGAAACAGCAGAGAACATGGGCAAACACACACAGAAGACTGCTGTGTCTTCTAATATATGGAAGCCTTTTACTTCAGACCAGTTTGTATAACCCAGTAAAATGGTACCAAGTCACTGCAATAGGGTATTGAACTCTCTCACTTAACCTGTTTATAGTATGGTATTATAAAAGAATTAATTTGGGGATGATATATTGTTTTTGATTCTCCAGAGTGCTAGAATAATCATCAAAAAGGTATGAAATTAGACTCAGCAATGCCCAGGAAAGTACTATGAAATCCACTTCAGAATCCATCTGAATCAAACCCTTACCTCAGGATGGCAGAGATTGTGTAGATTTTGGCGGTTTCAGCTCTAAGGAGAGCACAGAGGGCAAGCCTATTGACACGCTGGGTGTATCTACACCTGTAAATTAAGTCGATTTAAGCTTGCTTAAGTCGATATAATTTACCCTGCGTCTACACTACAGTTTCCTTAAGTCGACTTAAGAAACTTGCTTAAGTCGACTTAAGGAAAATAGTCGACTTAATGAAAATTAAGTTGACTTTATTAAACCTAGATTTAATTCGACTTAAGGCTTAAGTCGACTCCCTAGAGTTGACTTAAGCCAGTGTAGACTTGGGGTAGCCCTAAGTCGACTTAGGGCTACCCCAGGACTGCACCAATGCCCTCCCTGCCGGGGAGGGCACAGGGGGAGCCTGGAATGCCCCCCCCACAGGGCAGGGTAGAGCCCTGCCCACCCTGTCCCTATGACCTGCCAGGGTCCCTGCCCCCCTTTGCCCCATTGTATCTTTGCCAAATCCCATGCTGGTCCCCTCTTCCCTGACCCTCATCTGTTGCTGGTGGCACCCTCTGCTGAAAAAAAGTGGTTGCCACCTGAAAATTCAGCAGTAGCTACAACTGAAGTGGCGGGGGAAGAAGGGACACTTCCTGGGCATGCCACTGATAGGAACTGCTTGTGGAAAGAATCTGCCCAGAGTGGCCCCTTTTGGTGGCTTTTTTCTGTGGCTTACCTGGGGCATGGGAATGGCGGGGACCCCCTTAGTCCCAGCCACCCCCAAAAGAAGCTGCTTGCTGTGACTTTCTATGGCAGAAGAGGCAATTTCGGTGGTGCTGCAGAGACTGTTGAGGGCTGCTCCCAATGCCTATAAAAAGATGACATATATATTTCTAAGGACATCAGCCTACACCATCTCAATTTCCTTCCTTAGCATACAGTATTTGTTATCCAGTCTAAAAAAGTATTCAAAGAGTTGTGTAAATAGGTGAAGCAAAATAAGTGGAAGGTTTGACCTTAACTCCCCTTTTGCCAGCTTTGAATTTCAAGATCCAAGCAGGTTCCCCAAATGGAAAACTCTCCAGCCTGTTCTAGATGGTTCTACAGACAGCTTGGCCAAATGGTGGCTGTGTAGGCATAGGGAAACTGGAAATTGGGATAAAAGAGGGGAGGGGTGATACCGGCAAAAAAAAAAAAAATCAAAAGAGGAATCTTGGAGGTGGGAGGGATATTTGGGTCAAATATCTGATGTATTTAATTGCTGGTTCCTTGCCAGAATCCTGCTTGATTTCTGATGCCAATCAGCTCTATAGGGAGCTTTGATTAAGAGCACATCTATATCCCGGGCATGTAAATATTCTGTTCCATTGCTAAAAACTGGGCTGAAGTTCAGCTGTAACCGTAGCTTGACAAACACATATGAGTGAAATGAACAGAATAAACATCTAGCTGAATGTATGCCTTTTTGACTCCAGAGAAAGATTCAGAGATAACATGTAGCAGTTGGAATCCAGACAGTTAAGAGATACAGAGGGTTCCAAAATAAGGAAGAAAGGAAAAAGCTGGCCTGGGAGGATTTTCTTTGAAATGTATTCTACATACTCAAAAAGAAAGATGGGTGTAATTTGGAACCCAAATGCAGGCCAAAGAGACAACCTCTAAATGAGGAAACATGATTTAGTGGTTGATTTACAAAACCAAGCAAATTTACTATAGACTATAAATGAGTCCCACAACAAGAGCCAAACTTTTTTTTTTAAAGCTGGTTAACAAATACTGTATGTTAAGGAGGGAAATTGAGATGGTTTTTAAGCTGATGTCCTTGGAAATATATCTATATGTCATCTTTTTATAGCTGTTGGCATATAAAATAAGTCATTATTTTAAATAGAAAAATATTGATGATGTCATAGGAGCCATTGAAGGACACATCAAGCCTATCTGATGAACTGGGAAATCAATAGATATTTTCCAAACAAGATGGCATGTCTTTTAATTGGTTGTGCGAACATGATATACTGCAGAGTGCAAATGTTTAAAGTTAATTTTCATTTGGCCAGGGGGAGGGGATGGGGGGGGGGTCAGGGAGGGATGTGTATTTCTATTATTTCTTTATATAACAGGGTGGTTGGGTGGGGGTTTGTGTGTTTGTTTGCATATAAATATCATGTGAGTGTCTTTGCATTTTAGGCACTCAAATACTACAATATTGGGAGCCCCATATTCATTTACAAAGACAGAAAGATAGAGTGTATTTCACCCTAAGCTCTCTATAAGTGCATCACAATGCCTGTCTGAGTTATGTAGGTATCACAATATGACCCATTTTATGGATGGGAAGCGACTGGTCTGATGTCACTGAGCAAGAAAGTGGCAGAAATCAGAATGAAAGTTCTGATTCCTTTGTCCTTACTCTAAGCAATAGACCATACCAATGCCATACACAACAGAAGCATCACACATATATACAATCCAGGTATTATAAAATACAACTCCCTTTCAAGACATACAATAACATATGCCTTATTATAATATATTCAGCTGTGCAGGCTGACTGTGAGGGAGAAAATGGGAGGGAGGGCCTTCACATACAAACTAGTCTCTTGTTGTCTGATTTTAAGTTCAAATATGTTTTTAATGGGTTTTAAAAAGAGAGATGCTGATAAATTTCAGTTTATTGTGAAAACAGTTAGCATTATTTCGTTATCTTGATCTTCCATTAACTTTCCAACTCTCTGGATGGATTGCATGGCAGGAAATGGCTTAAAATTGACACCGGCTTTGGGGCAAAGGGAGGAGGCCTAAATATGCATGAAATATAGGCATTTTCATCTGTGGCTGTATTTATTTTTCTAAAATGTGTTGGGTAGATTTTGAATGAGTAAAAGGTGCTGCCTTAACAGAAATCTTCTATTTACCTGTAGAACAGGCATAGAGCAGCTTTCCTATTGCCCTCATCATTGCTCCAGTATTGGCTTGGTAGGATGGCAAGACAGCTCAGACTCAATGTCTGATCCTCTTTGCTGAGGCTGTTATGAAAGCTGGCTATTAGTTCTAGTTTTGATAGTGGTTTTGTGGAGAAGGCCTCTACCTTTGTTCACTGGGAGCTGGGCTGAGACAACTAAACTCATTAATATAGGCCGATTAGAACAGCTTTACATTTTTTTCCCATAAACCTTGAACAATATGCCCCCTAAAACTGTTCAGATTTCTGTCCAGATTGTGAACCCCTTACACAATGACACCGGTGGGACTGTACATTTAAGGAAATGCTCATCAATGCTAGTAACGATTCACAGCATGGCTTTAAGAGACACCATGTCATCCACTGAATTATAACCAAGCATTTTCTCCGTATCTAGAAATACCACAGGATCAGTAAGGAAAAGCAACACAGGTCTCTTCTCTACATCCATCACTCCATTTACTTTATCGATCAGGGATCATACCTTTTTATTTTCATTGTGACAATTGCAAATACTTTGAGAACATTTATGTGCCAATTTAAAAATGTGCTCTTTAATACTATGGCATTCTAGAAGCATTACACAGAATTTTGAATGGCTGGCTTGCCTAGGATCAAGTACTGCGCATTAAAACACGTGGAGTAAAATCCTGGTTCCATTGAAGTCACTGGCAAAATTCCCATTTAGTTCAATATAGTCAGGATTTAGCCCATGGTATTCAAATTGCCAGAACCAACAAAATCCACTCAGGGGTTAAGGTAAGTTGGGTTGGATGGATGGAAAGGAAGAGGAAGTCCTTTATTTTCTGTCCTTCAGGAATTTCCAGCAACTGACATTTCCTAACCTGAACTTTTTGTTCCCTTTGGCTATGTCTACACTGGCAATTTAAGCCGGTTTATGGAGGCTTAAGTTGACTTAAATTAAGCCATGTACACACTAGGCTTTCATTAAGTCGACTTAAGAAATTCCTTAAGTTGACTTAATGAAAGCTTAAGTCGACTGTGTTACTATCACTCATTAAGTCGACTTAAACCTTAAGTCAACTCCTTAAGTCGACTTAAGGATGGTGTGGGCATGGAGTAACCCAGAAGTTGACGTTATTAAGTCGACTTAAGGGTGGTTTGGTCGACTTAACAAAGTGGACTAAATCGACTTAAAGCTAAGTCAACTTAGTCCACTTTGTTAAATTGACTTTAATAACGTTGACTTTAAGTTGACTTTTCTAGTGTAGACATAGCCTTAGTGAGGGTGCATCTACACTTGAAAATTAAGTTGACTTAATTACCCCACATCTACACTACAGTTTCCTTAAGTCGACTTAAACAGCTGCTTATGTCGACTTAAGGAAATCCAAAGTCGACTTTATAACACCTGGTATAAAGTCGACTTTGAGGCTTAAGTCGACTATTTAAGTCGACTTAAGCCAGTGTAGATGTGGGGTAGCCTTCGGGCTTCCCAGAACCTGGAGTGCAGCAGTGCCGGCAATTGCCAGCACTCCGGCTCTTTAGGAAACCCCGGGGTTTCCTTCTGATCAGCTGGAGCGCAGGCCATTGCTGCCAAAGGCTTCCCAGAAGCTGGAGCGCAGCCCTGGCTAGGAGGGAGCGCGGGGCTCCCTTCTCCCTGAGCCCCGCGCTCCAGCTGCTCGAAGCACGGGGCTTCCTTCTTGCCGGGACCGCGGGGCTTCCTTTTTGCTGGGGTCCCAGCAAGAAGGAAGCCCCGCCATCCCTTCTTGCAGGGGCCTGAGAGGTCCCGGCGAGAAGGGAGGCCCATGGTCCCTTCTGGCCGGGACTTGAGTGGTCCCAGAGAGAAGGAAGCCCCGTGATCTCTTCTTCCCAGGATCCCCGTTCCAGCTGCCAGCTGTCAGCTGGAGCACAGGTCTCCGGCTCATCCTCCTGGCCCGGACCTCTCAGGTCCCGGGGTTCTCCCCGGGACCTGAGTGGTCCAGACTAGGAGGGTTTCCTTCTGCCCGGGACCTGGGAAGTTCCAAGCAGAAGGGAGCCGAGTGGTCCAGGGGAGAAGGGAGCTCCTCGCTCCCTTCTTCCCCGGACTGCTCAGGGGCTTGCTGCCCCATGGAGAGCCAGCCCCATGTGGGGCTGGCTCTCCCTGGACTGAACAAGTCGACTTAGAGAGTCCAGTGTAGACTCTCTAAGTCGACTTAATAAGACTCCTTTAAGTCGACTTAGGAGTCCAGTGTGGACTCTCTAAGTTGATTTAATAAGGTCGACTTAAAGTCGACTTATTAAAGTCAACTTTTTAAAGTCAACCTTAATTCCCCAGTGTAGACATAGCCTGATTGTCTTGGGTCACCACTGCCTTACACTCTATTGGTATTTTCTTTCACCAGTGCTGTGTGTGCATTGAGCATGTTTTTAACTTTCTTGTCTGCCGCCTGTAATCCTGAGCCTTAGTTTGCCAATCTCATATGATGTAGCTGGAATTATTTCTAGTATTTTATTAATAGGTAGCTAACATATCTAGGTATGTATAGGATGCCCTTTGTAACAGAATCTAATAAAACTGATATTTGCCATTTTTCTATGGAAAATATTGTTTGTGAGCCACATTTCCACTCAGTGAGGATACAAGACCAACAGCAAAATACAACCTGTCATCTCCAAATGAGTCAAAGGAAGTTTGGGAGGGGCATGATTAACTTTCAGAGATCCCAGTTCTGCATCTCTATTTTGCCTGCAACTAAGAGTGTCAAAATGTACCAGTAGTCTCAATAGGAGCCAAGTTATTGAAAGTGGCTCCTAAACTTTGCACCCATAAAGCTCTGCATGTATACATTGTGTGCACAAAAGCTGCATGTATGCCTGGTAATTGGACATTTTACTGTATAAATCAGGCCATTATACAGCTAAGGAAATTCCGTATGGAAAAGCCTATTAAGAATAGACAGATGTAGTCCTTGCACTTGCACAATTCACGTGTGTGAGTTTCTACAGTGTGGTTTGAAAAGTTGCCTTCCGATTTGAAAAATAAGAAAAGAAAAAGGCCTGGATCCTATAAGGTGCAAGCTATTGAACACAGAGATCAGCTGCTTCAGCACCCACACATGTAATTACCAGCAGATAAATGTAAAGTTCATTACCTTCAGCCATTTGGAAGACTCTTATTTCTTAGTGAACTGCAAATGTAAAGTTTTTTTAAAAAAACATCTTAACAATAATCCCCTGAAAGAGTAATAGCTGAATTCCTTTCTTATCTCTTGTTTATTTTTAATACACCTTGGCTGCATTGCATTAGGGATGTTGCTCTCTGCTTGTAGAATAGAGATTTAATATAATTTTTTTGAATCTTTTAACACCATTCCTTTAGAAGGAAACCTATTCTCTGTACTGTTTTGAAAAACGCAACAAAGGCTCTAATCATCAAGTCATTCTGAGTAAAACTACTGAGTTGTTTCAATAGGGAATGGATGGGGGTGGGAGAGACAACATTTTCTTGTAATAAATAGTTATGATAAACAAAAATTTCTTGTTCATAAAATAATAGTGATGTATTCAGTTTGGCTGAAAATCTCAAAATTAGAAAGTTTATCTAGATTTATCCGTGTCTGTTTACTCTGGCAATCTCATGAGCTCAGCAATTTCCCATGTGATTTTCCTAGAGAGACAATGGATAGGCTTAATGTTAGGACTAGACTGGGATTCAGGAAATTTTAACTCAATTCATGGTTCTACCACAGACTTTATGGGTGACCTGGGCAGGTCACTTAAGCTGCACCTCAGTTCTCTATCCTTAAAATGGGAATAATTTGTCAATCTTGTTTATTTAGGTTGTGAACTTGTCTTTAACTTTGTGCTTCCCAGTGCTTAACACTACAGTGCTATGTAGAGCTGATTGAAAACTGCGTTTAAAATTTCTATGTCTATTTCTTCAGTATCAAATATAAAAAAACGTTGGTGGAAAACCAAAATATTTTTATTTGGTAAAGGAATGCAGTGCATCATGGGAGATATAGACTGAGCCTGGTCCACAGAGGGGATGGGACAAGAGGCAACTGAAAAACAATTTCTATAAGGATACTATGGCAGCATATCCAAATCAAAATATTTCCAAATAAAATATTTTGATTTTGGAGCATTGTGTTTGATGAAAAATTAATTTTTTTTTTGTAGCAAGCAGACCCTTTTTGTGAAAAATTTAATTTAGCTGAAAACCTAATTTTTCCATTGAAAAGCAGTTTTGATATAAATTTTTGATCTATCCTAGAGGTCTGATCTGTGTTGAGGCCTCTAGGTATGCTTATATTATTATAATTAATAATAAATAATAATAATAATAATAATAATAATAAAGAGAAGGAAACAGTATGGCAACATTTCTTTGAAGATGACATAGGGCTTTGAATGAAGTGTGTAGGGTTCTGGGTTGTAGACCCAGCTATCAATTATACAGATCTTGCAAGTGGATTGGCCACAAGTGTGTTTTGGAAGCATTTAAAAAAGATTGCTGGGTGATGAATCCTAAAATAACGTTACAAACTAATGAAATGACATTATTAGGCACTGGCAGACCTGTCATTTCTAATAAAATCTGATTACTTATGAGGGGAGGAGTCAGTCAACATGGCTGGGAAATGTTGCACTCAAGAGCATGTTTTCCCCAAGCCTGATGTCTGACACCCCTCAAGAAATAGCAAATGATCTGAATTCCCAATCTCCAATCACAGAGAAGGAGATGTCAGTTAGGTTTGCAGACTAGCTGGCTTTAAAAGGACTATGCAACACACTACTCAGAGGATGTGACAAAGCTGGGTTGATGAGAAGTTTCAGTTAGTCAGAGTAAGTCTCTTTCTTGGTATTTTCTTATTTCAGCTACAGTACTTGTCAAACCAGGAAGTGCAGACATGTGAGCAAATTATTGAAACTTTAAAAAAGTTATGAGCTAGATTGTGAAACCCTTACTCACTTTCATGATCACCTATTTACATGACTACTCCCAATGAATTTGAAATACCTTTCAAATTTATTTTAAATTTGAGGCAAATTTTCAGGTGGGTCTTAGTTTACCTGGAGCATTGAATACTATAAAATAGGTCATTTCCTCATGAGAGAAACTATTTGACTTACCCAGATCAACTTGCTCAAAATAAAATTAACTAAAGAAATAAGACTTTTTTTTAAGAACTGGCCCAGATTCTTTCTCAATTACATTATTTTAACAGAGATATGCATCAGACCTATATTATATGAAAGTTGAGGAAAATCTCCCTTCTTGCCTGCATTTTTCCTAGGGACCACATTACAACCATTTGTTGCAGATAAATTATAGTATCATGGTAGATTAGGGTTGGGAGGGAGCTCAGGAGGTTATAAAACGATTGCGGGACATGCTAGCATTATAATCCAGCACACCTTATAGTGAAAAGGAGTGTTCACATTCTCCTTTGAATTTTCGCTATAAGGAACAGTGCACGGTGGGCACCTAGCCCACCGTGCACTGCGGCTGCCAGCTGCTGGCGGCAGTTCTGTTGCTGGGGCTCAGCTGCTGTGGCTGAGCCCTGCCGCCCCGCAGGGCTCCAGCCGCTGTCAGCTGAGCCCCGGGGGCCATGGCGGACTCTGGCAGCTGAAACCCTGCTGCCCGTAACGGGGCTTGCTGGAGCCCTGCGGGACAGTGGTGCTCAGCTGCGGCGGCTGAGCCCCGCCACGGCAGCTGAGCCCGCCGGGGCAGCAGGCTCAGCTGCCGCGGTGGACTCAGCTGAGCCTGGGGCTCAAGACCCACTACAGGCAGGGCTCAGCTAAGCCCCGCTGTGACAGCTGCGCCCCGTGGCTGAAGCCCTGCTGCTGCGTTGGGGCTCAGCTGTTGGGTGAGTCCCACTGCCCGGCAGGGCTCCCCAGCAGGGCTCAGCTGACCCCGGCGGCTGGAGCCCCGCAGGAGTAGCTGCCGTGGTGTCAGCCAGGCACTGCGGCTATTTGTCAATTTCACTGCTCTGCTAGAGCAGTGAAATTGACAAATTTGAAAGCTCCTGTGTCCTAGAGTGCCCTTGACAGGCACTCTGAGACACTTCCGGAGGCTGTCAAAACTGCAAGGACTGTACACACTGGCTCTGCCACGAACAACTGTTCCGTGGTAAGCCTAACCACCCTCATTTTGTGTGGTTTAACTGTTACGCGGCAAGGGGCTGTTGCCCCACAACAAGCAAGATTATCATGTATACAGCTCCCTGCCTTACCGCGCAATAAGGGTATCGTGTATACATAGCCTATATCATCCCAACTACCTTATCTGACAAGTTTTGTTTGGTGAATTGTTCTATTCCTTAGGCCTTGTAAACACTACAAAGTTATTGTGCAATAACACTCGTTATCGCGTCATAACAAGGACAGTGTCCACACACAAATCAATGTTGTTGCGCGGCAACAGCCGTCTTGCCGAGCAACATGTAAACCACCAAAACGAGGATGGTAGTGGCTACCGCCAAACAGCTGTTCCACAGTAGTTCGTGTGTGTACGGTTGCCGCGCAATATTAAACTTCCGGAAATGGCCCAGAATTCTAATGCCATCCCTTCTGCACTTCCTCCTGCACTCTGTGGCTGTGTCGGGACTGTACCCACCCTCCCATCATTCCCGGGAATTTTTGAATTGTTAGCGTTTCCTGTTTGTTCAGCGTAGGGTGCAGCTGTGTTCTCCAAGAGCAATGGTGGCTCAACGTGGCAAATGTGCTCCAGTGTGGACCACAGCCAAGGGGCTCGATCTGATAAGCATCTGGGGAGAGTCTGCTGTGCAGGCACAGCTACGTGGCAGCAGGCGAAATATTGATATCTGTGGCCAGATTTCTCGGGCCATGGCAGAGAAGGGGTACGAGAGAGATACTCTGCAGTGCAGGTCGAAGGTGAAGGAGTTGCGGATAACATACCACAGAGCCAGAGGAGCAAACCGGTGCTCTGGCTCAGTGCCGGTTACATGCTGATTTTACAAGGAGCTGGAAGCAATCCTGAGCGGGGATCCCACAACCACTCCAAAAGCTCCTGTGGACATGTTGATGCCCCCTCACCCCCCATCCAAAGGATACTAGAGCAGACGGGGACGAGCAATTCCTAGACAAGGAAGTGGAGGTGGAGGATGACCTGCAGGCTGAAAGTGGTGCAGCTGACCTAGCGAGCCAGGAGCTTGTCTCCACCCCGCCTCCCCAAACATGCTGCCCAGATTCCTTCTCCATGTTGTCTTCGGATACAGCAGAGGGGAGCTCTGGTAAGTTTCCTCGGAAGTGAGGCTTCCGTGCTTGCTGGATAAGCTTTGTAGGCAAATGAAGAACAGGTGGGAGATGCACATTTTGAGTTTCATCCTTTCCAATTTTATTTTTCTGATGATCGGGAGATCTACTCTGCATTCACGATCAGTTCATCAATACATGCAGTAATTCTCAAGAAATCCTCTCCGTTGAGCTCACTGAAGGTTTCCTGGATGTACTTCCACAGCCTCCTTGTTAAATTCGATGGGAGAGCTACTGTGTTCCCACCCCCATAGAGGGATGCTCTCCCTCACCAGTTGCAAAGCACGGCACTGGGAACCATGGCTGCACACAAGCCTGCTGCGTATGGTCCTGGCTTATATCCAGTGACATGCAGGATATGCATTCTAGCTTGCAGGGGCACTCTAAGCAGCAAAATATCACCTTCCATGGCTGTGCCCTGTGTGAAATATTCCCCCTAAGCACTGGTAATAGTCATCCTGCTGAGCTGTGTCTCAGCAATCCGAACCTCCCTTTTCAAAAGCCCTTTCAGTCCCCAGCAATGGCCTGTGCTGTGGTCCAGCAACAACCTATCCAGCCTCTGGAGATCAGTGAGGGAAGCAGAGGATGCCCTATGCCTTGGCTACAGTGGAATGTGGCGGTGGAGCATATTATTGGCTCTTTAACCAGCGTGAGAACAATAGCGAAACGACCTTCACCCGTCGGTGGTCTGCACCAGCTGTCTGGCTGGGATAGATGAGAAGGAGGCCTCACAGGAGCAAGGAGGAGATCTTCCAAGAGCTGATGCCATCCAATGAGGCAGCAGTAAGGGAGACTAGACTTTGGAGACAGAAGTGCCAGCAGGAGTGCAAGGAGAACAATTTGAGGAAGCAGAGGCAGAAGGATGCCCTCATAAGCATCCTGCAGGAGCAGACCCAACTGCTGAAGACCATGGTTGGTCTGCAGACACAGCTGCTTCAGGCTCGCCCACCCCGCACGCACAGCAACACTTTCTGTCCCCACTACCCCATTCTCCCACAAAGCAGTTCTTTGAAGGGCAGGGACCCTCCTGGTACAATGTGACATCCACTCCTGCACAAAGCTATGCCATTGAGCCACACACCTACATGCATCTATAGCCCCTGGTGCAGGCACTGCTTACTGTAAATATTTAATGTTGGATAATAATAAAAGTGAAGATCGAACTGTGCAGTGTCTTTATTGATACACAATAATTATTTGTTGTGGCATGTTTAGTATTCACTCATTTAAGGATAGTACATTACACCCCCCACTCCCTCCGGGACTCAGTACCCTGCATGTTTACAGGTATACTGCAACCCAGTGATGCAATGCGTCCTATAAGTCCCCATTACTAAAATGCTCCCTAAGTGCCTCCCTTATGCAGATGGCTCTCAGCTGGGCCCCCCTGATACTCCTAGTGGCTGGCTGCTAGAATGCACACTCCAGACGCTCAGCCTACACATCCCATGAAGGGGAAAATTTCTCTCCCCTACTTTCACACAGGTTATGAAGGACACAGCACGCCACAGTGATGGCTGGAATATTGTCCTCATTCAAGTCTAGCCTCCCATATAAACAGCGCCAGCAGCCTTTTAAGCGCCCAAAGGCGCACTCCACGGTCATTCAGCACTGGCTTAACCTGTAATTGAACCGCTCCTTGCTTGGATCTAAATTCCCAGTATAGGGCTTCATGAGCCAAGGCATCAGTGGGTAGGCTGGATCTCCTATGATCACTATGGGCATCTCCACATCTCCGACAGTAAATTTTATCATTGGGGAAGAAGGTCTCTGCCTGCAACTTCCGGTACAGGCCCATGTTTCTAAAAATGCGAGCATCATGTACCTTTCCTGACCATCCCGCACTGATGTCTGTGAAACACCCCCTGTGATCCAGGAGTGCCTGACGCACCATGGAGAAGTAGCCCTTCCTATTAATATACTCAGTCGCAAGATGCTCCGGAGTCAAAATAGATGTGTGTGTCGTCTATTGTCCCTCCACAGTTCAGGAATCCCATGGCTGCAAATCCATCCACAATCTCCCGCACATTGCCCAACATCACTATCCTCCAGAGCAGAACACAATTGATGGCTCTGCACACTTGTGAAAGGGCTAACCCGACGGTCAACCTTCTGACTCCAAACTGATTTGCTACCGACCTGTAGCATTCTGGAGTTGCCATTTTCCACAGAGCGATTGTGACACGCTTCTCCACAGTGAGGGCAGCTCTCATTTTGGTGTCCTTGCGTCGCAGGGCAGGGGCTAGCTCCTCACACAGTTCCATGAATGTGGCTTTTTGCATTCAAAAGTTCTGTAGCCACTGCTCATTGTCCCACACCTCAAAACAATGCGGTCCCACCACTCAGTGCTTGTCTCTCGTGACCAGAACCGGTGCTGCACCGTGTGCAGATGCTCTGTGAAGGAGCTCAGGAATGCAGTGCTGTTGTTCTGCATGGCAGTCACCAGCCCAGGATCATCCGATTCCTGGTCTGATTCAGAGCTGAACGCATACTGTTTGACCAGCCAAGATGTATTCATTATGCTGAAGGCGATGGTCAAGATCAGAGCTGGATCCACGTTGCTACAAAAAGCAGTTCCGGGAAGCAACGCAGCAGTGTTGAAAATGGGCGCAAGTTGCTAGTAGCAACTCGCATGACAGCAGGGGAACACAATGCACCATGGGAAACCAAGAATTTACCCATGGTGCTCAGCGCTACTCTCCTTCTACCCAGGATTCTTAGCGCTGAATCTGGATGGGTGGAACTGTGGGATAGGTTCTCACAATTCAATTAGGTTTCTTGTGAAATCGCGAATTGCGTGGGGGGCTCTGTTCCGTCACAAGCAGCTCCGTGTGGACGCGAAAAACACGTGACTTTTAAAGCGCAATGGACTTGTTGCGCGATGATTTCTGTAGTGTGTACATGGCCTGACTTAGAGGGAAATGTTCATCATCTATAAATATTTGTCAAACAGTTTTACTGTTTTGTTTGCAAGCTATTCTCATAAGGCTAGGTTGCAGCCTTACATTACAGACTGTGTAAGGGCCAGTGCAGAGTTACCCTGCCCTAGGAGAAGGCAGGAACCAGACTGCCATTCTGAGAGACAGTCTTGTCCCTGCCTTCCCTTTAATGTAGGAGGGAGTAACACATGCCAGCTCTTTTGCTGACACAGTTCTGATCTCTGTCTGAACTAGCTCAGCTGTACTGACCTGCAGATTGGGTAAGCAGAGCCACAGCTCCACCTGATCCATACCCCTGACTTGCTTCTCTGTTGGTGGCTGAGTACCCTCAAGCAGATGCTGGAGGCATGCGTAGCCTATGCAGAGCCTTCTTACTCCCCTGTGTGTGGAAGCTGGGCTCACAATTGTACCATTACATCATTCACTATGTGAGATTGGTCACCTACCATTTGTCTCTTTTCAAAGAGACAACAGCATGCCGCAATTGACGACTATGACCCTTTGCATGTAAATAGTGAGTGATGATTCTTGCTGAAACTTGGTGAAACTTTTGGGATCTATAAAATTTGTAATCAATAAACCATAAATCCAAATACTCGCCAACTAAAGTCATGGGATGCCATGAATATTAGCAGGATGAAATTGTCACGTCCTTTTACAAAATTTGTGATTCACTAATTGAGGAGCCCTAGCCCAGGTCAACTTTTGCAGCTGCCCCAATTATTGTAGGCATTCTTAGTCAAAGTAGGTAGATACCAGTGTCCACTGGCATGGGTCATAATCAGCATGCTCCTCTAACATCCCCTTCCTCGGGGTTTTCACTTCCTCTGCTCGGAAGTGTTCTTAAATGCAGCCCTTCTGTGTGAAACATTGGAACTCAGCTGTGTTGGAAATCAAACCGCCATCTTTCATATGCAACAGGCAGTATGCACAATCATTTTACTATAATACTGGTGAGAATAAATGTTCTTACAGACTGATTCTCAAATCTTAAAATGGGCAGTTATGATTTTATAAATCTTGCTAACATTTCCAAAGAATTTTTTTTTCTTGTTCCTTTTATTAAAATCTCCTTTATTTAACATTTATTCAGGACTATCAAAAGAATATTAATTAGGTAATGGTTTAAGATTATTAAGTCTCATTTCATTATTTTCTCAAATATTTATGAGACATGCATATTTATGAAAATGTTCATTTTGTAATTGTTGAATCTACTTTTGAATCAGCATCCGCAGTTTAATCTTGCCGGGTTTTTACAAAATCCTATTGCTAAATCTGACCTAAATCTGTTAAATATTGACTCCAGACGTGTCAGGCAGAAATGCTATTCTGGTAATAAAACAACTCTTTTAAAGATCATTGATACTATAAGTGAGAGAACGTCACAAAGAGTGTATCACTGTTTACTTTAATGAAAGGGATTTCCTGGCACATTGTCAGCTAAATATTTTATACCAAGAGCACTTTGGGAAAATTTTAAATTAAAGTCAGTGTGTAGGTTTTTAAATTCCTTGTAACTAAAAGTGCATAAAGGGAGCTGCATTAAATAAAGCACAACAATTTGTTCTAGAAATTAGCAAACCCATGTTTCACCCATAAACTCATTGTTCTGAGATGTATGACTGGTCTCCATTTCAGTGACCTTGATTTATAGTTTGGATTTCTTTTGTTTTTGAGGGGTTGGCGACTGGAACGGCAAGAAAAATCAATTAACACTATCAATCATGACAAATTTTCAGAGGTTTGTTAGTTCTTAGAGTCCAAGCCAGTGAACGAAATTTTTTGAATATAAGAAATGCCTTTTCCAAAAAAAGCTTTTTTTTAGTCAAGTGGATGAATACAACACAAACCAAAACATGCTGGTATTTGTTGTGTGAATTCTTAACAATTGACCTCCAGCCCTGCTCGCATTTCTTATGATTTGTAAGAACCATGGCCCAGATATAGCCCTAGTGTAACTCCATTGATCTTGAGGAATTTGGCCTTAGATCTTTCTTGATGCTATTACCATTGCCTAACTCAGATACAGAGAGACTCCAGCTTGTTCCAGTGCATAGCATAGGAAAAGAAATACATCCTGTGTAACTTAATTTAGATGGACTTACATCTAACAGGCAACACAAATGTCATTTGAAAAATAAACACAGATGTATTCAAATAAGGTAGCTTGGGATCTGGTTTTGTGGGATGTTACTTATTGTTGTGATTCCCCTCTAAAATTACCTTAATTGAGGGGTTTGTCAGTATTTCCATTACACACCTCTATTTTTAGGGGGTCATGACTTAATGGTTCAAATCACTTCCAGGCTGTGGTTTAGCATAAAGAGGTACAGGAGTAGCCAGCAGTAGAAACAAGTACATTCAGCTACCAGCAGAGGGGAAACTTTAGATCAATTTAAAATTACACCCTCTAGTATGGAAAGAAGGTTGCCAAGTTGCAGGTCCAAAGGAATATAGATGAGAACACTGTCTCTGCTTTTATATTGTATTGTTCTGTGCTGCATCATCTCATGCCCTTAGACAGGAAAAATACGCAGATGTATGTATAAAACAGGTACTGCTCATGGCAATGAATTGTGTGCACAAAGACTATTTGTGCATCTGTGTGAATACTTCTGCATTTGCTGTTACCCGTCGATGGATATTTTGCATACGTAGCTTTCATGACTAAGGCCAAATTCATCCTGTAGTCATATTGGTTGGAAAGTATAGTCTTGTAGTTAAGCCCAAAACGAGAGAGAGACCCAGGTGATCTGTGTTTACTTTCTAGATCTGCCAGGGACTTCCTATGTGACTTTGGGCAACTCACTTAGTACTCTCTCTGGGTGCGTCTACACTTAGAAATTAAGTCGACTTAAGCTTGCTTAAGTCGACTTAATTTAATCTGTGTCTATACTACACTTTCCTTAAGTCAACTTAAGCAGCTGCTTAAGTCGATTTAAGGAAAAATAAAGTTGACTTTATAAAACCTTGTTGTAAGTCGATTTTGCTGGTTAAGTCGACTTTAGAAAGTCAATGTAGCCAGTGTGGATGTGGAGTAGCCCTAAGTCGATTTTAAGTCGACTTAGGGGGCTTTAGGGCTTCCCTACTGCTCTCCCTGCCAGGGTGGCTGGCACAGCTACAGCCTGGCATGCCCCCCCCCCCCAGGGCAGGGCAGAGTCCTGCCCACCCTGCTCCTATGTCCTGCCAGGGTCCCTGTCCCCCCAAAAGCTGAGCCCCCTGGCACTTGGCAAGGCGTGCCCCCCCTGCCACCGTGGACCTGTCTCAGGTCCACCTAGCCCCTAGAAGTTGACCTAGGCGTCCAGTGTGGATGCTCTAGGTCGATTTGGCAGGGTCCCCTCTAAGTTGACTTAATTTTTGAGTGGGGACATGCTAAGTCGACTTAAATTAACAAGTGTACACATAGCCTCTGTGCCTCAGTCCCTCATCTGTAAAATGAGAATAATAATTACAGAGACCAGATGTCCCAGTTTTATAAGTATAGCCCTGATATTTGGGGCTTTATCTTTTATAGGCAGCTATTTCCCTCCTCCCCCACATCTCGATTTTTCTCATTTGCTGTGTGGTCACCTTAATAATAAAGCTCCTTTAGTCTGTTGATTAGATATAAGATCTTTAGCACAGGGACTTCCCATCTGGTGACTAGCCCAGTTCTTCATCTTGGTTAGGGTCTCTAAGTGCTACTGTAATGAAAATTATTAATACTAATTGGTTGTTCCATCCCATATATTTCAGTGGGGTGCCACACATATAATTGAGGGCCAGCTACAAATTTCTCTGGGGTAAGGGAATCCTCTAGTGTTACAGGGACAGCATAGCTGGCTGTAAGGCACTCGCTCTGACAGATCCTACCCAGGACACATGATGCTGTTGCACTCTAGTGAAAGTCAGATTTAAAAGCAGCTCTTGGAGGCCATTTACTACCAGGCTGGAACTAAAAAAGCCCACATATGTCTATAAAATATAAAGTCCTAAACTGAAATACTAGATCCAAAAAACTCCTGAATTTTTGGACACCTGAAAGCCAAAGTAAGGTCTGAATTCTTCAGCTGGGGTCCATCTCTTCTTCTGAAGTCTGATGCAATAAAAAAATGGGTTTAATAATTTCCCTTAAAAGACAGAGGGGGTTTCACATGGGGACTTCAAAAAAAATCTGTTTATTCTGCTTCTCTACAAGCCACACCACTATATTAGAATCAGGATTGTTGTACCTTAATCACACTTTAGAATATGCCTCCATTACTGTTGCATTGCAGTCATACCCCAGCACACGTAAGTAACTGAAATCTTAATTAGTGAAAAACTAGGAGCAAAGTCTCAGGTGAATTAGGACAGCTTTGTGCAAAACACTGGTACAAAACTGTGCCAAAGCCTGCTTTTCCATCCTTGGTGAAGGAGAATCCAAGGAGGCTTACATAGTCGATCCTAGGCCAGCCCCCTCCTTGCCCCCCCCCCCCCCCCGCCTCCCTGAGGAACAGTAGTGACAACCCAAAGCATTCAAAAACCATGAGTAAGGTGCCCCTAAAACCATGCAATTGGCTTAAAAGCCATAAGATTCTTAAAAATAATAATTTGGTTGTTTATTTGCCTTCTTTCTGAGCCTTTAGGTTGCACTCAAATCATATTTTCAAGTCTGTCTCCATAACTACGAAGTTCAGAAACTTACTTTGTTTTCAAATGAAAGCTGAGATTCTCACATACATGACTCCAGGAGCTGGGGCTTTAAGAAAATAAAATACTGTTAGGCTCACACTAAACACAAAAGCTGGTAACATCAAGCATTGTGGGGTAAATAGGTTGTGATTGGCGTAAGCACATGCTCAAACACCCCTTGGGATCCAGAGGCAGCCTGGGCAATCTCAACAGTCTTCAGATGGGACTGGCAAGGAAAGATTTTAAGTTTGGTTGAGCACAGGGATGGCTTAAACCACTCTCCCTTGATAAATTCTCCCTATCAGATAATCTGGGTGCTCTTTCATCACAGCTGGCGTCTGGGCCGTGTACTTCGAATCGTAGGGTAACTGCAGGGACGTCTGTCTGATGATGATTTTGATGGAGCAACCTATCCTCTGTGACACTCAGGGCCACCTTGGCAATTTACATGGAGTGCAAGGACTATATCCAAACCTATTTTTCTCCCACTGAAGTTACTGTCCAAACAGCTATTGATTGTAAGGGGAGTGGGAGCGGACTCCTAATTGACATGTACAGCTACATACTTTTCAGAATTCAAAATAAAACTACAAGACCATAACGCAGGCTTGTTCAGTAGCTTCCTTTGGTAAAGAATGCAGATGGCATATTATTCTGTTCCCAGCAATAAAAAGCTGCTGTCAAAGAGCTTTGTCCCCACCCTGCAGCTATATGAAGAAAATGGTATCGGATTGCATTGTGAGTACAATCCTGGTAGGTGCTCAACAGACTCAGCTCCCACTGAGACCAGAGATGTTGGAACTTCAATGGGAACTGAGGGAGCTCAGCACCTTATCAGATCCTTCCCTGTATGACTGTCTGAGCTGGATTTGGCCCATGGTTACATTGTGACTTCTGAAGAGTGAAAGAGATATGTCAGTAGAGATGCAGCCACTGGAACACCCCTGAGTCGCTAACAATGAATCCATCGCAAAGGGAAGGAATCTGAATTTGCCATTAAGGATCATTAGGCAGTTTTGTAGAGTGAGGTGGAAAATACGCATGTACTGGTGATGCATCAGCAGGCAGAAAACCTCTGCAGCTTGGTAAAACACTGTAAAAACATCATCACATTTGAACGCTATATGCAGAATAAAGTTTGACAGAGCTGTTTCCTGGGGTATGTGTTTGAGCCCTTCAGAGTTTTCAGCAAAACTCCCACAGCCCTTAAGATTTACAAGAGGAGTCCACATGCTGACCCGAAGAGAAGATAGGTGTAAGGATTGAAATGACTGCCTCCTTTTTCCTTACTGTAGTCAAGCCTTTCTGATTCTGCCTTCCTGAGGTACTCAAGGCTGTATTACTGGGAAGTATCCATCTCGCACTTGCCTTACAGTATCAGCTTCAGGAGATATACCTCTCTCAACAAAGTCTTGGGTATAGTTTCAAAGCCTTCCTTTGATTGGGCTAATAGAAAAGTGAAATTAAAAAAGAACCTAAGGCGAGTGAGGTAAACTCATTCACAATCAACGCTGTCTCTATCATAAAGTCATAGCCACACAGACGAGGCCTCCAGATCATATTTTCCTCTTTGGTGTGTACAGAAAACCCCCCCCACCCCATCAAGGTACAGACTCTCCCTGTGTGAGATTGAGTTTGCCTATGCTTATTTCAGTCTGTCCAGGTATTAATCACATAGCAAAGGAAACAGAAGTTCCATTAAGACTGTGTATAGCTTTAGTTTTGTGTGCTCTTTCAACTTAATCCCCTCACTCCACCCTCAAACCAACAACGGCAAGAGAGCTCTTCTGGTTAGCTGGGGTGTCTGTGACAGGCTGCTCTGCAGAAAGAGAAACATTAGAGCACTTTGTTATGACAAGCAAGAAACATGTCCGTCTGTGCAACTCTTTCTGGCTGTGTACGTGTGATTTCATGCCTTTGTTGTGGTGTGGTGGCTGGGATAGAATTACACAAGGAAAAGTTAAAAGAGTGAAAGAGACTCTGGGATTGTTTGGTTTATGGCTTACTCAGGATCCCGAAGCCTGACTGAAGAGGGTGCCACAGCTCTGGGTCTGACTCATACACCACCATGGTTACTATAAAGCAAGATCCCCTATAAGGCAAATGTTTGATTGATTCAACGGTGCTCTCCTATTCTTTCTCTCTCTCTCCGACCTCGAAACGGCACACTCCGGAGGGAAGCTGAAGTCTAGTAACTGAGTGTTAATTATGTCTGAGTGGATTCTAGAGAAAAAGAAAACCATATACTGTATCAGCAGAGAAATGGTTTCGCTGTGAGGAAACTAATGATGCTTTTATCAGGAACAATATAAAGATTGCTTTTTTACTAGTGTGTGTCCCATAGGGTTTGGGCTATGAGATATTTCTGTATCTGGCTTTAGGTTCCTCTGAGCTTTTACATAATCAAATCAATATAGCTATGATTCACCCTCTGGCAACGACTGCTTCTTGCCAGTTGCTGCTGCTCCTTTAGTGACTAAAGAGAAAATAAATAAATAAGTAGAAAGAAACTTATTACAAATCTGTAAACATTGATTTGTTCAGTCTTAGATTTTACTTTCTTTAATTGCCAGGGAAAAAGAAGAAGAAGGTGAGAGTTTGTGGTCAGTGGGGTGGACTGCTTGGTTGATGGTCTAAAAAAATAAATAAGGGGGTCGATGGGCACAGAGTGAAGGGTATGTTCAGCAAGCAAAGGGCAGCAGCTGGGACAGCTACGGTAGGTAGAGTCAAGGGATGGGTGGATTTGATTTTTCACTAGTAACTGTGTGACGTGCATCTGTAGTTTTCCTTGTATGTTATCTAGTGGGAAATTCCAAACCTGGGATCCAGTCAAAACTATCTTTTAGTTTCCAATTGAGCACACAGACACACAAAAAGAGATGTCTTGCTTAGATGGATTTCTTTATTGTCCTCCTTCTGCTCCTTCCTTCTTTCCTCACTGTCCCAGCCAGTTCCCTACATTCCTGAAATAATCTCTCTTTTTGTGTTATATTGTATTATTGAAATTTTTTCCCCATTACAGTTTCCATTGTAGGGTGACACCTCTGTCATGCTCAGGGGCCGGGGGAGAATGCAAAATGATCACCATCTTTAATTTGAAAGAAAATTCTAGTTTTTAAACAGATCCCTTTGTATCTTTCAAGGCTTTCTACCTTCACCTGCTGCTTCCTAAGAGGAAGTCCAAACTGGCTGTTATTGTGAGAGCGGGGAACTGCTCTGGTATTCCATTCCCAGGTATACCACTAACTTGCTGTTTGACCCTGGGCTTCAGTATGCCAATTAACCTCCCAGGGCTTCAATTTACCCTGATGTAAGGTGGGGTTAATAATATTTATCTGTCTCATGAGTGTTGTGTGGTTGAATTAATATTTGTAAAGTGCTTTGGGATCCTTGGATGGAAAGTGCTAGGGAAAGAGCTAAGAATTATTAGTAATTCTGAGGTTTTGCCCATGGCCTTATGGTAAAAGAAAGAAAAGGTATAACTGCTTGACTTGCTTTTTCATCTTCCTTTTTAATATTCCTCTTGCTTTTCCACATTTATTTTTAAACAAATGAAAGAACCTTTTCTGTAATAAAACACAAGGGAGGAGTTTGATGTCACACTACTGTCGTATACGTTTCATACACAAAACAAGACAGGAAGAATCAATGTGACAGATGTCCTGGAACATCACAGGCCAAATTCACCCCCAATGTAAGCTCTGTTGCTTTCCACAGAGTTAATAGCAAAGATTAATTTGGCCCCATGTATCCCTAGAGATCGGTGTTTCTTTGCAGAAAGGAAATCAGATACAAGTGCATTGATACAGCAGGAGAGCTCTGTAATCCATAAATACCAGGTTTAGCCAAATAATGTCCAGAACAATTTACAAATCATTCATTGAACATGGATGCAAAAGAGTCAATGAATACATTATTCCATGCATAGTCTCTGACCAGCTTATGGAGATGGTCAAACAGCATGGAAAATTCTTCATTCAGTAATTTAAGTGATAAACAGCTGTTCAATTATTGTTATAGTTCACCCAACTCTGATAAACATCTTGTGTTATAGATAAGGGCATCCCCACACAGTCAGTCTGTAGTTTTCCTTATAGAATACTGCACTAGATGCTGTCAGAGCAGCAGTGTACGCTACTGAAAGATTTATACCCGGCCTTAGTTTCCAGGATCTGATGATTGAAGTTCATGGATGAGGCATTTTCCTTCCCTCTTGAAAGTATAAGGAAGATTTTTTGTGTGTGTGTGTTCAGTAGTGCTGTGGCCCCAGAAGCCCTTAGAGCTGGGTTTACTGCAAAAATCAAATAAACTCCTAATTTTTACAGTTGCCTTTAATTCCCCAAACCCTGTAATGTTAGCAATTAAACTTCCATAATGTCTGCTGACTCTAGCATAATGCATTCAGATGAACTTTACCAATAAACCAATTTACCGATACAACACTCCCTTCTCAAGTTATCAGGGCTTCCATCCACCCAAAGCAAAAGAATCACATGGCTGAAAGTTTTTTGTTAATTGAGTCTAATTTTTGCAGTTCTATCTGATAGTATTTTACCTTTGTTTTCCAGATATTTTCTTCCAGCCAAGTGAGAATTGTAAGCTGTATCCTGCTGCCAAAGATTCCATGGTACAGACAGCATGAACTTAGCCTCTGTATTCACTCAACTGAACACAGAGTTGGGGTTTCATTTAATGAAGGGACACTGTGGGGCAGATTCTTAGCTGATCAGGTGACAATTTACACCAGATGATGATCTGCCAATGGATGTATAAGTCTCTGCCTTCCTCCAACAATCTCTCTCTCTCTCTCATATACACAGTGAGAAAATACACTTAAAAAAATCTAATAATACTTACTTGAGGCTTTTAAACTCCTTGGGGGTAGATTGATACAAGGCAGTAAACCAGTAGAGGGAAAGAAAAATAGTAAAAAAAAACTAATAAAAAAATCCCATAAGAAGGAAACCACCCCTCCCCCCTCCAAACTTCCCACCTCTGAAGGAAAAAAAATTAAAACAGGAGCTAAATTGCTGTGCTTGCCATCACCGCTTGCCTGAAAATGTGTCTATAAGTGGAAGGCATATGGTGCTTGTGTTGTAATTGGTTTCTAAACAGATTTTTTTGGTGGGGGTATTTTTTAATCTTTCTCAAACATCCCATTCCAACCAGTTAAAATGCTGCAATTGTTGAACTTAAATCATGGGCCTATGTCACAAAGGACCCCTGCTTTTGGGGGGTTATTTGATTAGGGGTAGAGATGGAATGAAGAGGACCTAGTAATATTGGCCTAAGATGTTTATATTCAACAAGGTCCTGCATCTCGGTAGTTATGCCACCCTGAAACATTGGAAGAGTGAAAGTAATTAAGTGAAAGTAATGCTGTCAGTAGGAAAGTTGGATACAAATAAAATCGGCTAAATATTAATATTTAATAAGCAATTAAAATATGCTTTGGATTTGTTTGTAGGAAAAGTGAGATCCTACTAAGGAATCTAGGATAAAGGAAAAGACCATATCAGCTTCCAAACAGTAGAATAGGAGTCAAAAACTATTAGTGAATAGTTTCTTGTAAAAACATCTATTCTTCCAAGTTGCCAGAAATTCAGTACTGGGAAAAGCTGCACCATTTACTCCAGCAAACATGGCAGTCTGAAGCCAAAAATACACATTTTTGAGCATTTGTCCTAATGTTGCCGTTTTTTCAACAAAATTAGCATTTTTTTGTAAAAATGATATTCTCCCCTACTGAAAACTGTGTTCCCTCAGCCTGGAATCTCATCTGATTCCACTACACAAACATGGATGTGCCTGATCATAACTTGAATAAGGAACTGCCAATGAAAATCAAAGGTGGTGTAGAAAGTAGTACTGGTGATTCAGAAAGTGGAACCTGTTACACTGTACCCTGTACTGTCAAAGAACGATTGTATTTCTGGAGGGCAGGATATAAAGTGTCTTCTATATATCTAAAGAGCCTGAATACCACCTCCGCTTTTGCATAATGAAAAAAACTCAGAACTTGCAGCTTGGCGATAGGATGTCATAGTTCTGCAGCATAATCTGCTTCCCCCCACGCCAGTTCTGCAGGAATTCTTTGATGGGCACATCATAGGTTCCTGTTGAAGAACCTGAGTTGGTGCATTGACAGACTGTCTGCAACACCGTCTCCTCTCAGTACTGTTAAATTTCATCTTGCATGAGATAATGCTGATCTGGTTAACATTTCTTATCCAGAATTTCCCTCCTCATCACTATTCCTCAAGGGTGGGTGGGCGTTCATAAGGAGCAGGACCTAGCAGAGACAGCATAGATGCATAACTACTCAGGAAACTATGTTGCAATCAAGGCCAAGAAGAAGAACTGCAGGGACCCTCATGTAGATCTCAGGACAGCTGTAGGTTTAAGAGTTAATACCAGCTGCTCACTCCATGGAGATCAAAGCCCAGCACTCAACGGAACGAAAACAAAAACCAAAATGTTTAGAGTTTCCTGTCTCCAAAATGGATTTTTTTAGTGGGAGGGAAAATTGGCTCCTTAGGGCCAGATCCTGCAAGTGAATCCACATAGGGAGATCCTTCTATATGTCGAACCCCTCTGAGGTGAATGGGGCTCTGCAGCTCTGCACAGGCCCCAGGACTTGACTGCAAGAATCAGGGCAGAGTTTGCAAAGTGCTTTGTGGTCCCTGAGGATGACTGGGATTATATAACTCTAAGATGTTGTTATTATTTTAATAAGAAAACTACTACACTTTTTCTTTCGGCAACAAAATGCAAGAGCAGAATATACCCTTTTATCTGCTTGTTTTACCAGCCAGACAATGTTTGTTTTCCCCCACCAGATGGGACGAAATTTCTCTTTTGCTTTGAGTTACAGGGGATTGAGAGAGCTAAATGGCTAAAGTATTCTTACCACAAATATTAGGAGGGCTATAGCTCCTAAGGGAGCTGACCTAATTGTCTGATGAAACTGAAATCATTTCAAGCCTAATAGGACTGCTGTGTCAGGTAAGGGGACATGATGGCTGCTGCTTCCTTAGAAAAAAGCCTCTAGAAATTGTTAGCAGGTGGAATTGGAGGATGCTAGAAGGAAGCTCTGGGTATAGCTACTAGTAGTAATATGGGGCCATAAAGATACCCTGTAAATAATACTGTTATTTCATATGTAGAGTTGTTACCAAGACCCGCTGCAGCTAGTGTCACGAGCACATCTGTATTGTCTTTCTAGCTCCAACACTGACTTGCTGTGCAGCACTAGGCAAGTCACTTAACTTCTCAGGGGCTGATTCATAGTTGCCCTGCAGCCTGGTGGAAAGGGGTTGCAAGTCAGTTTTATAGGCTTGAAAGGGAATAAATTTAATCAAGAAGCACGCCCCACCAGACACAAATCTGGCTCTGGGCCCTACCTCAGGAGCCCCTGGTGCAAGAGCCATGTTAGGGATGCACAAGGGGCATCCTGTGGAAAGAAAGGATGTGGCCAGGGCAGTCCTAAGAGTCTGCTGCAAGGCCCATGGGGCAGAGTGTTTACTGTAACTAGGGTGCAAATTCAGTCCCTCAAAGCTATCCTACCCAACACTGGTGGCTGAACACAGGCTCTGCACCAGCACTGAGGTAAATCTGGCCATTTGACTTAGTTATGTCAGCTGTGAAAGAGGCATAGATAGGCTCTGCTTCCCTGTCTCATCAAGATGTTGTAGGATCTGCGAGCTGAGGTGTGTAAAGTGCAGAGGAGATACTGACACAGAGTAAGTGCTGTCGATAATTTTGACAGGTACTAGTCTCTGTCAAGACACCTAACTTTCCCTTTATAGTTCCACAATCCCGCCCTGCAAAAGTCCTACTCCAGCTCCCATTAAAGTTATTGATGCTATGCTATTAATCATGCTATTGATTTCAGCAGGGCTGGGATTGGGCCCAAAGGTTGTTGCTGAGCCAACTTCATACCTATTATAAGGCACTGCTGGATTAGAGGAGTACCAGATGGGTGGTTTGGAGAGAGCATGTACCCTGCAGTTAGTCTTTTCTGTTGCCTGTTCCTGACCTTTTCAAAAGTATGTTAAAATGACTACAGTCCAAGAAGGCATATTGCATGTTAAATGAATGACAGCTCCTAGCGCCACCAAGAAAATCAAACCCTTTGTTTATTTAAGTTTTTAGAAAAATACATCTGGGAGGAGAAGTCACTGGGTTATAAATGAGCTCCCTGACCACCACCAAAAAATAATAATTATAATAAAAATAATGGTACCATATTCCCTGATAAACCAGTGCCAGAAAAGCTCTTGGGGATCAAGTTTTTGTCAGTCCCCAGCTTTTACCAATTTAAATTCTTGGCAGCATATTAAAAAAAATGTATAAGGTATTTGAGACTGCAATCCCTCAGGTACTAAATCTAGTGTTTCCTGGCAATAGATGAATGTTGCTGGAGTTAAAATCTAGCACCAGAGCACCAGATCTCCATAGCTGTTCATATTTATACTTAACAGACAAATATGTCATTCTTTCAATATTCCTTTACATGGCCAATTTTTTCTCTCATATTTTTTTCTGATAAAAATGAAGGTTAGAAATTTCTGACCAGTGACTGACATCTTCCTGTTTTGTTTGCTTTTCAAGTTGCTGGGATGCACCTTTCCTACTTGCAAACTCCTGCTGTCCAGTGCAGTTTAATTACAGACGACTGGATTAGTAGCAAAGAAGTAGATAAAAGAACAGAGTCCTCCAGATGGAAAACTGTTCCATCAGTGAGTCTAGTTCAGCAATGTACACCAGTGGTTCCACTGCAGACTCTTGGCTCTTAACATAAGCTTATTCCAGTGGCATGAGAAATTAGCCTAATTCAAAACCCTAGATCGGAGTTCTGAGTTTTGCAAGGAGTTCAGATTTGGGTGCAAATTTCGGCTCTAAATTTGGGAGCTGGCCCTGATCTACACAATAGACTGAAACAAAACTAATAACCTGAATTCTCTTTCACCTTAACTCCACTCCCTTCCTTGAACTTTGGGGTTTTCCAAACTGGGACCCTGATCAAATGTTGTAGCTTAAGGCCGGCCCCTCTCTAATAGGCACATGATCAGTTAATATACTGCACCCGTGAGTTCAGGTGCCTCTTGTTTACATCAAGTAAAGCCCTTTCTTTTAAAATGTATTTGTTAAACCATAACAGGTAAATAAATTGTGTTCCACTGAATGTGATATGTGCATAGCTTATTTGTAAAGAGCAGAGATAATGCCCCAGCTTCTGTCCTGCACGGAGATCCACTCAGTGTAGGAGGTAGTGGAAAACTATCTTTCCACTCCCTTTCCATGACAGAGTCAGTACAAAGAGTGGCATCAGCCATGGGGATCTAGACCAGTACCTTCATTATTACATATATAGTTTGAACCCTGAAAGGGAATGGAAGTATTGCCATTGACTTCAATGAGCTCTTCATCAGATCCACAATCTTATCACTTAGCCCTGGGTAACAAACATTCTCCACTGGTGTCTTTTAATATTGCTGCACAGGCTTACACTGTTCCGTGTTGTTGCTCCAGCTTACATAAACTACATAATTAATTACGCATTTGTTCCTGTAAATTCCTGTATTTTTTAAAGGTTCAGGGTCAAAAGTTTTCCTGGTGTAACTCAGTGACTTCAATCAGCTGACACCAGTGATGAATTTGGCTCTCAATAAGCAACGACGGCTTCAGCCACACACACAAAAATGCATCAACATCATGTGGACATAAGCTCCCCTGGCTTTGAGGGCAGTCATTAATGTCACATATTTATGCAGGACATTGACCTCTCTCTGTAAATAATAATGAAGTCAACTCACGTAGCTTCAGTGTGCTAACAATACTTAAACAACTAAATAAATAAGAACCGGCAGCAGCTACCAGCAGTAAAATCATTCATACATTATGCTAATATTGCCATCATGGGGCAAAATCCTTCTCTGATGTCCACCTCATTCAGGTCAGCAGAGTTATCCAAGACAAGGCCAGGCAGGAAATGATTCATATTATAGTTCATGTCCCTTCAGCAGAGAATATTATCCAGCCTACCATGATGCTTGAGATTCCCAGCACTAAATGTCTTGGTCAGCTGTGTCCTCAAACTAGTGGGGCAATAGAAGCACCAGGGTTATTCCCTTTCTCTTGGGAACACCTCCAGCACCAGGGGCTTTAGGGGCCGCCCCACAAAAATCCAGCCCCTGACAGCCTTGTGGTGCTCTGCCACTGCCCAGCATCAGCCTGCCTGCTCCACCCCTGAGCCACCTCATCTGTTCCAGACCAGCCAGACCATGGCCTCTGACCCAAGGGCCCCCCAGCAGCTGGCTGGCTAGACCATGGGCCCCAAACCCACCCCTACAACTCCAGTTGGGCTGCACACCCCAGACCCCCACTCCCAGTGCCTTCCGGGCTGTGGGCCACGGGCCCCGGAGCCAGGCCCCCCAGCACTGATCAGGCTAGGCCAGGCCGCCCCCAGGCTGGGTGCCACCATGATGGTGTGGGGCTAGGTACATGGGCATCCACATGCAGAATTTGCCCTTTTGCATCTGTTTTTTTTCCCCCCCTGCTCCTTTTATTGATTTGCAAGCCACGTGTTTTTGCAGTGTCAAGTAGGAGAGAGGATGCATGTGCGAAATTGGTTGGGAGGGGGCAGGTATGTGTATTCTACATGCTATTCAGCCCTTTATTGATAAAAACCCATTTGGTGGATGGAACATGAACCTAATAATCAGATCCTGCTTAAGCTTGTGCTTCCCCGGTAATTGACTCTCGCATATTGATTAAGCTGTTGATGTGTCCCAGGATTTCTCAGTGGTAATGCAGCTGAGAATGGGCCTCTTCACTCTCCCAGCAGTTCTCAGCACTCACTGTAGTGCTGTCACCACGCTCACTTTAATGGATAAAGCTGTCATCCTAAAGCTAGAATGTCTTGCAGGCACACAGACAAAATTAACTGTTCAATAATTTATGGGACATGGAAAAAACTTTACCCAACAACTTCAATTGATTGCGCTAAGTGTTTTGACTGCACTCGCCTGTTTTGCATAAAGTCAGCTACTTTGGAGACCCTGATTTCCACTTACAGTAACTTCTTGGCCCTTTCCATCATAAAAGTTTTAAGAGCTTTAGCGTGCTTAAAGGGATTTTCCTGTACAGTGCTGTGATGACATTTTGACTCTCCCCTATAGGTTCTTGAGAAATCCAAGCCCTTCAATGAAATAGTACTAATTAGATTAGTTATAAAATATCCTTCTTTCCAAATCAGGTACCATTAAACACAGGCTACCCAGGGACTGGACAATTCAAATCCAGCGCAGGCTGGTAATGACTGAAATATATTCTCATTTGGTGCCCAAAGTGAAATGAGTTCTATGTTGCAAAGAACACTGTCACTAAACAGGAGCTTTACTGGCAATGCCAACAAAGAGGCCATGGCTTGAATAGGCTCAGATACTAAATGACATTCTTGGAGTAGTAGTGTCAGATGGGCAGGGAAATTTGCTTTACCTTTGGTAAATTAGTTGCATAAAGAACTTCATTCTCTTGAGCTGTCAGTCTGGCACCTTTCCGTATTGCCAGACACTAAAAATAAAGCAAGTGCCCCTGTCTGCCTGACTGCTGGTGCTGTTGGATATTTTTTTCTAATTTTCATGTCTTTTGTAATCACCATTTCTTGTTATTAGTTTCTTCCCAGTGAAGTTGATGCTAATGAAAGTGGGAAGGGGTAGGAGATAGGGGTTGGTATCGTTGGCTAGAATCAGGTTCAGTAGGACCAAGTCCTATGCATGTCTCTCTATTTCAGCTTAACAGGGCTGCTACCCCTCTGGAGCTTTGCTTGCATGTCTCAGTCCTCACCTGTCATAGTCTCTGCATTAATACTTAGCATTTCCATAAAGCTTTCCACCTTCAGCACTGGAAAATGTATAGTTTTCATATGGGGAAATATTTATGGATCGTTTTTGGAGCAGGGGTTCAGACTGGCCAACCCAGTGAATGCAGTCTTAAGTCGCCACAGCAAATGGGGTGACTCAGGCGACTTCTCAACATTGCAAAAATTACAGGGTGTCATAGAAATCAGCAGTGAATATTTATCCCCAGTTCCTAATTTTGGGGGTTCAGCCAGAGTACTGTGTGACCAGGGCCGGTACTGAGCACAATTTATAATGTCATCAACTCCCATTATTCAAGCCATGGTTATCCAAAAATGCTGTTAACCGAAGTGTAGTCATATCTCTGGCTGGACATGCATGGTATTCAATGATCTCCTGTTTATTCAAAGCTCTGTTTTTTCCAAACTGTCACATATATTCAATGAAACTTTCAGATCAATTGGGTAGTGGTACTGTACATAGACTAATGACCTGTGTGTGGTAGGTGGTGTGTATCACTCTTCTATGCTGGTTAGACTTAGAAATGCTCGAGTGTTTGTCAAAACCCCCATCCCGCTAATAGCTAGTAGACTTTCTCCTTTAGCTGACGTGGGCACTCCTGTGCTCCTGGAAAAGAGGAATGAGCGTTCTAGAACTACTATCACAATAGTAGCCACACCATAGGACCATAGAAATGTAGGACGGGAAGAGATTGTGGAAGATCATCTAGTTCAGTGGTTTTCAAACCTTTTTCTTGGGACCCAGCTGAAAAAAAATCATTTATGCCTGCAACCCTACAACTACATCTTTGAGCAATGCATTGCAGGCTTTTGATGGTGGCAGCAGTGGGTGCCGCGACCCAGTACCTGGGGATCTGCAACCCAGTACTGATCTAGTTCATCCCTCTGCACTATTGCAGAAGCTGGTATACCTAGATAACTGCTGACAGGTGTTTATCTAGTCTATTCCTAAAAACCTCCAATGACAGGACTCTCATGACTCCCTGTGCAACCAGTTCCAATACTTAACTGTACATACAATTAGAATTTTTTTCCTAATATTTAATCTAAGTCTCCCTTGCTGCAAACTAAACCAATTACTTCGTGTCCTATCTTTGATGAACATGGAGAACAATTGGTACACTCTTTTACATATTTGAAGACTGTTATGTTCCCACTCAATAGTCTCTTCTATAAGCTAAACATATCCACCTCTTTCACCAAAGTGACAACTGTAAAGTCCCAAGTGTCTCCAAATTTGCTACATTGTTATGGGAAAATGAACTCTCTTTCTAATTTGTTTTATTTTAGTCAGCCTCTGAAGGGTAAGCCTGTGATTTTCTATGGCCACATCTAGAAAAAAAAAACAACCATGGCACATGCAATGTGCAAAGAAAATCGAAACAGAAAGACACAAATAAAGAAACCATATACACTGATGTTTATTTGCTTTTTTCCCTTCAAGGTGTTAATCCTATGTTACTGAGAACATTCCCAGAATGTTTCCCAGATGGAAACACAAGTGCACTAGCATTTCCTGCCTTTATATACTATGTTTTCATTTGCTGTCCTTTGAGAAGTGCCTTCTATCCGATCTCACAGAGTGGGTGGATGTGTTGATTTCCAGTTTATTGTAGTGCACAGTAGTTTAGCACCAGCAGTCAGAATTTGCAGTAGTCTCTGCTGCTGTTTGCTGCTATGTGTGATATCTGTTCAAAGTCCAGACCTCCAAAAAGATCCCCATGAGTGCTAGAGCTGGGACTGTTTGGTTATCAAAGTCCAAATTAAAAATTTATTCTGGTGTTTGAAAAACATCTGACCAAATCTTGGTATGGATTAAATCTCCCTTGCCTCGCAAGCATCTCCAATTGAGAAATGAGTATTTATTTTTAAAGAGAAAATAGGTCCAAATAACTGTGTAAACTGATGCAGGTCAGATGTTTGTGAACTAAATTATCACTGGAAAGGAGACCAGCTAGATCGCTCAGGGAGGCTGCAAAGCTCCTGCTTCTTCTTACTTCCTTTTTTTTAAACCACGTAAGTCAATCTTCTCTTCATACCACACAGTAGATCAATCCTCCTGTTATTACAGTATAAGGAGGACCGGCCCACTGGGAAATCAGTATGCGAGAAGGCAACCCCCAGAACCCCTCCGGCATTGAAATGCAATGTTGGCAATCAGAAAATGCAGCATGTCTAGTAATAATGAGTGTCGTGCATGTAGCTATGTAACTATTATTATTTCAATTTCTGTGTCTTGTACCTTAAAAGTATTAGGAGTCTGCAACCTGCAGAAGGCCACTATCCTTTTCTGACAAAGAGCTGATACTGTATGTTACAAAGCAGATATAAGGGGTTCTCTCAGGAAGACTTTATTTTGGTTCTTTTTTCCCCTTAGTATGAAATAAAAGTAAATCAGAATATACTGACATAAGATAACAATGAGCTGGTAGCATTATGCATATGGGGATGTTATTGAAATCAGAAGGACAATGTTTCATTTGTCTCAGCCTTGTGAGGGTGGGTCACTCTGTGATTATATTTTTCTCCTCTCAGCCCTTGCAGGGGAAAGTTATTAAGAAAGTAGAAGCAAAAAGCTCCAGCAAGACTAACCTTTCATCAATATCAAGGAAACCTGCCAGTCAGTCTTCAGAGCTCGGTCTATGTGGGTAAGCAGAGCTCATTACTTTAGTCAATAATCTTCACATGGCTTTGGATAAAGGACAAATTTCTATTCTCCTGCTGGTAGAGTTATCAGTGGCCTCCACGCAGATCCAAACACGTCTAGATAATGCTTCATCCTGCCTTGAGTGAGAGGACTGGACTAGAAGACCTCTCCAGGTCCTTTCCAGTCCTACAAATCTATGGCTAGAAAAAATTAGGTTGACTTTGTTAAGTCGACTTAATAAGGTCGACTTAAAATCGACCTTATTAAGTTGACTTAACAAAGTGGTTACCCTGAACAGGGATTTAGTAAATCCACCTAACTTCCCTTAAATCAACTTAATGAAGTCGACTTAAGGGTTAATCCATGTCCACACTGTGCTTAAGTCGACCTAAGGAGTCAATTTAAGGGTTAGGTAGACCTAACCGGTGGTTCTTCCTAAGGCGACTTAAGGAATTTCTTAAGTCGACTTAATGAAAGCCCAGTGTGGACGGGGAGTAATTTAGGTTGACTTAAGGCTACTTAAGTCAACCTAAATTGCCAGTGTAGACATACCCTATGATTCTATGTCACTCTGCAGGAATGGGGATAGCTAATCTTGTTTCCTTCTTTCTTTCCCAAGACATCCAAAGAAGCCTTTGAAAGGCAAATCTTTCTTCACGATCAATCCTATCCCATCTTCTATATCAGACAACTAAGAGAAATTGTGAATGCCTGTAAGTGTAAATGTCAACAACAGGTTGATGACACCATGCTCCAAATTTCTCTCTCATTAGGAACAAACAATGCAGTCATCCAGCAATATGGCTGGTTCGGAAATACTGCCAAACATGCTGTCGCAAGGGGCCACATTGCTACCACTGTGATGGTTATTGTTCATACCCCAGCACCACATGGGTGTTTAGTACAAGCTGTTAAAGCCTCTGTGAGCTCTATACTAATATGAAACCCTTGGAGTATCAGCATGTCTATCTCTTTATTTAAGCTCTGCCTGAGACACGTTGCCACCTCTTGATCCTATTTAACATGAAATATACCTCCACTGTTCTCCTTACCGCCTTAGGAAATACATGCACCAGTTCTGCACACACAAGAATTTTTCTCTTCAGGAGGAGTCTGACTGACCCTCCCTCTTTTACATGGGATTTCAGTTTGCAGCCAGTGGGGAGAGCAGGTCACAAACTGAATCTGGTGTTTGCAAATGTGAGTCTTAATCAAATGGTTTTTCAGGGGCCCCAGGTGTTTTGGATTTGATCCAGTCCAGCAGCCCAAGTATCTAACAGAAACACTTGGTTGAAGGGCAGTTGGCTAAAGCTGTACACAGGTAATGCTAAGCTTATGCAGGGAGGGAGGAAAAAGTAAAACTGGCTAGCGAAATAGTTTATGGTTGATATTGGTGTGTGAAAAGTATTAGGTATTTTCAGTGCAAGGAAACATTGCCTTTCTTTGGGGTCTTAATGATAGCTTCACTCCCTTTTGCCCATGCCCCAGTCTTCCAGGCTGCAGAAGATTTTTTTGCAGCCTCTCCCAAGCTAGTGGTTTCTTAGGAGCACCCATGGTCCTTAAAAACTCATCACTTTGACTTCTTTTTCAGAAGGGGAAAGATAAGTCATTATCCACTTGAAAAGCTGGAGGAAGCCTTGACTTTTCCACTTAACCTTCTTCTTTTTGCAGTAGTGCCAGAGTGTGTTACATCACTGGTCAGACATACTAAATTAAGCAAGTAATCAAAAATAAGTTAGGAACTCCCTATGTTGCATCCTGTACAGACATTCCATTCAATTCAGCACTGTCTGACCTCCAAGGGGGGAGGCTGTAACTCAGAAGGGGGCTAGGAAGGAGGAGTAGCAATCTTTTCTGATGCCTTCTGCTTGTATGTGAAAGTGCAGAAGGGCATAATTTTCTAGGGGCATGGTAGTTTGGCTGATGGTTGTCCTGTGAAATATTAAATATCAGTTACTGATTCTGGAGTTGCTGGGCCAGTTTACTGGTCCCACACCCATCTTCTTGTAAGAAAGGATGTATACTCTTTTTCCTTGCACACAAAGTGGGCATGTAAGAATGACTTATTTTTAGATGAAGAGACAAAAGTAAAGTCTCCAGGAGAGAGCGCACAAGAGTATGTCACCTCTGACAATTTGTCCTAAGCCCCACACCTAGGCAGAGTGCTTAGACATGTAAAGGTGGACTGCACAGGAAACAGAAGGAATTGACTGTTTCATAGCTTCATATGACTCTGGATGGATAAATAGAATAGCAGGGGAGTCACACAGCCCTGCCCACCTCGCTCCTATGCCCTGCCACTGTCCCTGTCCTGCTCAGCCTCCATTGTACCAGGGTACAATAGGGCAAATGCTGAGCCCCCTGGAACTTTGGAAGGGGTGCCCCCCCGTCACCATGGACTAGTCCCAGGTCCACCTAGCCCCTAGAAGTCAACTTAGGTGTCCAGTGTGGACGCTTTAAGTTGATTTGGCAAGGTCCTCTTGAAGTCAACTTAATTTTATAGTGTAGACATGCTAAGTCGACTTAACAAAGTCAACTTTGTTAAGTCGACTTAGCAAAGTCAACTTATTTGGCTAAGTGTAGACATAGCCCCAGATTCCAGAATCTGGACCTAAGAGCTATGCAAATATGAGATCTGATTCTAAATTCACTCTGTTTCACATGGGTATCATTCCATTGATATCAGTGGAGCTAGTCTTGATGTATACTGTATAAGTGATAGCAGTATCAGACCTGTGTAGTCTGAAGTGAACAGTTTATAATGAATTAGAATCCTCCAGAAGCAAGGCCCAAGCACCAGCCTGAACTGTTTTGAAATTTAGGATAAATGTCGTACCTTTCTTTAGCTACCAACGGCCCCCACTCCTGGGTCCCACTCAGTTTATTTTAGATCATGCAAAATTCATTGTGAGATTTTGGCAGGTCAGCTGTTAAACTGGATGTTTCCCTCAGATTTTACATATAAGGCTTAAGGTTTGCAATACATTATGAGTTACATCTGACTTCCTTTAAAGGAGCCCTCTAGGACATTATAGCCTACAATCAGGACTGATGAGTAAGGTGGTGTTAGACTGTCTTAGAACTCTCCCAAAGTATAAGGGAATCCACATGGATGCAACACATCCAGAAGAACTGGAAGAAATCCCTAACCCTGCTTTCTTTACTTTTCCTCATTTTCCAGCTCCTCAGTTTGTAAGTTATAACAAATTAGACTGCCTTATGCACCAGAATAGTGGGAGCAAGTGCCTCTAAAGGAGCTTAGCTGAGTCTTAATTACACCACCTTATAGAACACCTCTGACTTTTATCTACCCCAGGAACATCAGCCCAAGAGATGGTTGTATTTTGATACAGGAGTGCAACAGAGTCAAGTAGCAAGATGGAGAAAGGAGTGAACAAGAGGAGGAAGAATCTAGGCCTATGTCTACACTTGCACTTTTAAGTCGACTTAGTGTGTCTACACTTAAAATTAAAGTCGACTTAAAGGGGAACTTACAAAGTCGACCTAGAGCGTCCACACTGGATGCTCTAGGTCGACTTTGTGGGGCTAGGGGGACCTTGGGCAGGTCCACGGTGGTGGGGAGGGCATCCTCTGTGTACAATGGGGCAAAGGGGGACAGGGACCCTGGCAGGGCAGAGCCCTGTGTGTGATGCTGTCTGGATTTAGGGAAGCATTTATGATATTATTTTCTATGGATATCTCCTAAATGCTATAATCCATAGGAACTATGTCATGTTTGGTATCAATAAAAAGGTAGTAATTTGCTGGGAATGATTATATAGTTTATGTCTAGGAATTCTATTTCGATTAGAAGTTAAGAATTTGATGTTATATCCATACTTTAACTTGTGTCATTCTGGACAAATGTCTTAGACTGGAGGGTGTGAACAACCATTGTCTCCTTAATGTTAAGGAATCTGCCAGGTGATGTGGTCCCAGGCAGTATCCTGATGAGCCATTGAGGACATAAAGAATACAACCATTGTATCCTTAATGGCTCAGTGTCACACCGTGCCCACATGCCCTGCCCTTTGGGGGGCATGCCAGGCTCCCTCTGTCGTCGTCCCCCGGCAGGGAGGGCATTAGTGTAGTCCTGGGGTAGCCCTAAGTCAACTTAGGGCTACCCCAGGGCTACACTGGTTTAATTCGACTTTAGAAAGTCGAATTAAGCCTTAGGTCAAGTAGAAAGGTGGTTTAATAAAGTCGACTTAATTTTCATTAAGTCGACTTTATTTTCCTTAAGTCGACTTAAGCAAAGTGTAGTGTAGACGCAGGGCACATTAAGTCGACTTAAGCTTGGCTTAAGTTGACTGACTTTACCAGTGCAGACGCAGCCTAGAGTTTTATGAGGGGGATATAAAGAAGGAGGAAGAATGCAGAGTCACAAGGATAGGACATAAAGGAGAGAGAAGGCCTCTCCAGCATCAGATACATTCCGCTGAGTTTGAATAAAGCTCCACACACTTGGAGATGTTTTCTAAATTTCCTAATCTTGTTACATTTTTCCATCACTAGTCCAGAGGTGAAGTGATTTATGACTATACATACGCACACTATTTAGCATGAGTATATTGATAAAGTAAATATATCACCCAGCAGGAGGCCCTGCTGCACACCACCCTCCTTCCTTGGAGAGAAATTGAGTGTTCTGGGCCCCAGCAATCCCTCTCTGGCACATACAGTCCACGTAGTTTAGTTCTTCATTAAAAAAGCCCCATAGAGACCTTTAAACACAGATTTCCCTGTAAGAATGAATACACTGAATTGCCCTCCATCCAGTACTCCTCCATTTAATTGGTATAAAGCAGCTTCCCCTTGGCTAAATATTCCCTTGAAACTACACAGGAAGCCTAGCTAAAAAGCCATAGGTAAATATTTTACATAGTGGATTAGGAGCACAGCTACCATTAACCAGAACTGGAATCATGTAGCTGATTTACCTTTCACACTGTGCTAGAAATGTACCCAATGGTATGTGAATTCTTGGCTCCCAAGTGCCACCTTATGAAGAAGGTGTAGTACAGTTTCATTTAATATTGTGTATGTTTCCATTAGCATGAATCAATTGCTCTCCATCCTCAGTTTATGACTCTCTTTCTCTAGATTACTGTTCTGTTTCCAGGCGCCTGCCAATCCTCACTAGTCCTTCCATACAAATCTGCAACATTTCAATGATATAACACACAGCACCTTGGCTTTCATTGCATTCATAATTACAGATGTGCTGAAGGTGAAATGCCCTTCTCTACCATTGCCTAGAAAATAGACCTCTCTATTCCATAGGGAAAACCTAGCAGAATGTTAATTTTTGACCTAAGATGTGTCATGGGAACTAGCAGCCAACATCACCTGAAAACTGTACAGCTGTAGCTGGAAAAATGAAGGTGGTTGCATGGATGAGTCATCAGCCTCCTTTCAGCTAAGAGGTATCATTAGATTGCCTTCAGACACTTTATGCTTAGGACACTGCTAACTCAAATTTCTTTTCTTTTGGCGAGAACAACTTAGATTATTAAAATAAGAAAGTAGATTTTGTCCCCCATGAACATTCTACATTTATGTATGGAATAGGTTTCACAACTACATTTAGTTCAGACACTGGAACTTCTGTTCTGTAGGAAATGCTGACATTTCAAATACTTTTTTCATTCTGAATCAAAATAAAAAGCTGAAATTTCAACTTATCCCACAAATGAAAAATTCTGAAAACTTTTGACTTTGGACTATCAAAACAATGTCACATCATTTCATTTTGATAAGGTATAAGCATGTCCTTCTGATAGGTAAAAGTTTTCATTTTGACATTATCATTTCTATTAATTTTGTTTTATTGTTTAACAAAACACTGACATTATCTAAAGGAATCAAGAAAGTCAAAACAAAAGAAGATTCTTGTGGCACTTTAAACAGTAACATATTATAACTTGTCAAGAAAGTCAAAGTGATTCATTTTGACTTTTCCCATTAAAAATGTCACTGAAATCAACTTGTTCCAATAAAATGTTTTGATTTTGACAAAACTTCATTTTTGATGAAAATCTGTTGGGCTGAAAATTTCTCAAGCAGCTCTATTCAGAACAGAGCAGCTACAAAAGTCTGTATATGACCAGCCTTCAACATGAAAATCTGTGCTACCTCCTAACTGATCCTCTAACAGATCCTGTCTTTTGTTTTGAGTTCTTTGCTAATAAGTAATGAAAACGTTACAGCCTTACAGCTTGTTTTGTGGTTGCAATTACGTAAGCATTATTAATAAAGAAACAATGTCAAAACTGTGTGAAACCAAACACACATTTAACCACTTGCAATCAGCAGATATAAAACAACAGATGGCTCAGTTTTTGTTCTCTAATGATTTCATCCCTTGTTAAAAATAAACGTCTAGTTTAAAAAAGAAAAGGGCTTTTTTCCGCTCTTACAAATTAATTGAATCCAGAGTCTGTAATGCAACTAGGGATTTTTTAAAAAGTTTATTGCAAAGCAATCCAACAATTCTAGGAAGTAAATAATGTAACACTTATTTACCACAGCTGAAGCTTTGTCCCCTAATATTAATCTGTGATAGGACCAAGATGCCAGGTTTGCATACAGATCTGGACTTCCTCAAAGATGATTTTCAGTCTGAGGTTTTGGTTTAGCCCATTATCCTGATACAAGCAGCTTACAAAACTTGGATCTGGATTTGGATCAGAACTGCTTGAAGTACAAAGAGGTCTTTTGTGTCTGGAGTTTTAAACTGAATCCACCCTTTATGCCAATCACAGTGTAACTAAAATGAGTCTAATTCCAAAGGGGTAGCCGTGTTAGTCTATTGTAGAAAGACAACAGAGTCTTGTGGCACTTTTAAAGACTAACAGATTTATTAATCGCATGAGCTTTCGTGGGAGAAAATCCCACTTCGTCAGACG
>ML685908.1:2872073-2907797 GCA_007922175.1 Pelusios castaneus | reverse complement strand
AAAGAAAGAAAGAAAGAAAGAAAGAAAGAAAGAAAGAAAGAAAGAAAAGGAACATCTGAACACCCGCTGGAGAATCCTTACTGGCTTTTTCACCTGAGTTCAGCAGCAGCAACAGAAGAGGAGTTGGTAGGTGTCACCACACTTTAGCTGGAAATTATTGCAGATGATCCTATGATATAAATCAAAAAAATCTGGACAGCAACCCATGCTTCCCTCACCCCAGCCAATCCATGTCCTAAAAAGTGACCTAAATATGTGTGTGTGCACGCATATGTGCATTGCATGTGTAACACCCCATATTCTATCGCATACATGAGATATATTGCTTCTTTTAAAACAAAGAGAGACAAACAACAAAAAGCCATCAGATTGCTATTACACAAAGTGAGCAATTGCCACTGACACAGTTTTATGGGGAAAGAGGAGGGGAGTTAAAAGTATTGGACCTCTTTCTCCATTTATCCACATGATAAAAGAAATACTAGCATTCTCTTCACCTAGAAACCACACATAAACATGTACATACACTCATATACATCATATATGTGTAATATCTGTGAATGTATCACATAATAACATGAGCATTACATACACCTGTGCAAAAACAGAGGTTTAAGAGGGCCCCCCTTAAATACTCTACTCATTTCTTGACAAGTGTTTCCCAGAACACCTACAATATTCCTGGCAGAAAGTTTTAAGACTAATCAGTCAGCAGCCCTAATCAGGGATTTTCACTATTTGCTCAGCAGTTCACAGTTCTGTTGGCTTCATTGTCTTTCTCACTATACCATCTCGACTCCACAACATAGGCAATAGGCTCTGGACAGCAGGACAGCTAGATCCAATAAATCTGAGACCTGTCTAGGTGCTTCATTTATCAAGAGGCCTAATTTACCAAGGCCCTTTAGACTAATTGCAGATTTGCAAAAAATGCTGATAATGTAGAACAGTGTATTGTGAATGTCCCTTGCCATATTTCAGCTAATGTGTTTCATCTGGAGTACATAAAGAGACAGGGATGCTGATTTTAGACACAGCACTTTGGGGCTAATCCAGTTAAATGATTATCCCTAAAAATCTGCAGTGATGTCATTTTCCCTGTAGTACTCTGCCAGTTGCCTTGTTTGCTTTATTGTGAGAAATATGCGATCCCACACTTGTTTTCAGTTGCATCTGATAGAAATTTAGTCTAAATAACGCAATCTTTTTCTAATGCCCAGTAACTCTCTACTTACTGTCCCTGCTATTGTCCAAAGCAGCTATTTTAGTGGTAAATGCTGGCTTGAGCTACAGTACTCCTGTAACTACCAAGAGCCACATTCTCACATCAGATGACATATACAGATCCCTGATACATGTTTTTTGATATCCTGTTGCTTCCTTCTAATGCAGCTCCTCTCCCCTTTATCTCCATCTTTGTAGATAACGTCTCTGCTATCCATCTGATAACTTAAGCTTGCAATACTGGGCTTATCTTTGACCCCCTTCTCCCATACCTCCTTTAGCTCCAGGCACTCTTTTTGCAACATTCCCAAAATCCATTGCTTTGCCACTAAAATTCTGCACCCTCCTCCATCTCCGCCTTCTTCCACCCCTTATCACCCCACTCCAATCCAGGCAAAATATGATGGCTAACATTAACTTACTTGGCTGATGCCCTGCCCACATCACCACCCTATACCTCCTCTTGCTTCCAGTCTCATTCTGCATCCCATTCAAACTTCATGCCCTGCACACTCTCACTCCTCTCTTTCAGCAACATTTGCCATGAGTCAAATCCACGCTAGCACAGAGGGCCAGCACCAGGCCTTTCCACCACTTTACCACTCTAAATAGGGCTTACATGGGTCTGGAGTAATATGTATAAATCTACCCATGCCCCCTGCAAGGGGATGGATTTCACCCCAATCGCATAAGACTAAACAATTCTTTTGCTTTTTCTGGAGTTGCCCTCAGTAGTCAATTTGGCCCTATAACTCCACCCTATCCTTCTGCTTCAGCCCTGCACTTGCTCTGCCAACTCTGCCAGACTCACTCATTTTCCACTGCTATACTTGGGTCACTGCCTTTCCCTACATTGCCTCTCAAACTTGACATTCCCTCCCATACCCTGAGCATGCTACGCATCCTCATTCTCCTTCTTCAAGTCCCTCTTGCCTTCTATTGCCTCTTTCAGTCTGCTTATTGTCTGGCTTACTGTGAAAGCTCTTATAGATTGCCAGATTCCAAGGCCTGGTTGGGTAAGGACTGTGTCTTCCTGTACGTAAAAGGCCAACAGCTAGAAATAGTAATTAATAGTAACACAGAACTCACCAACTCCAATGGCAGCTGCATGTGCTGAGTAAGTACAGCATGCAGCTCCAAATGTGTTACTCTATAAGGGCTGACTTTTGCAGTGTGGATTTGGTGACAGTTCAGGATCTGGAATAGATAACACACAGGAAAATCTTTATTTTTCAATAAGTGGCTGCAAATAGGTCTGTGATTAAGGCAACCTCAAGAATTTGGCACTATCAATATTACCAAGCTTTGAGAGACATTTGCATTTATTTATTTGACAAGGACTTCTTTCAGCTGAGCCCTTGACAGTGTGGGGAAGGGGTAGCAATGTGGATAATTTCTCTGGGAACCCAATGATATTTCATCTGGGGTTGTTAGGGTTCAGAATGGGAATGTAAAACACATCTCACTGACAGTCTTAATGAGAACCCCACTTTGGATGTTTCCTTCCACCCTGTTAGGATTCCCTGAAGTATGATCCCGGAATTCAGATACATTTATAAATCACCAAATTCTGGGCCAAATGAGTGGGGCAGATTCACATCAGGAAGGGGAGGAAACCTTTGTAAAACACTAAACAGCCATAGGGCTCCATTCTGGTGAGGTTGCAAGCCTCTCTGTGTGACCTCCATCCCCCCTAAAATCAGTGGGAGTTGAAGGCTGTCTTCTGAGCATGCTCAAGGCTGTCCTGTGAGGCTTTCAGCACCTCATGGAATCGAGACCTTTTTCTGTACAGCATATTTCCTAGCAAATGTGTCCTTAACCACATTCCAGATTGGAATAATGCTGTTAAAATGTTAAATAGCTGGGGCAGAGGCGTGAGGGGGGGAGAATATGAGACTTATTTTTAAGGCCATTTTTTAAAAAAATCTGCTTTTCTTCATAGCCTGACAATCAGCATTTGCCAGGCTGCTGCCCTGGAACCAAGGGTTTGGTACAATAATATACATCCCTGTGTAGCATAGCTACAAGATGGGTACCAGAGAGCAGATGTACAGCATGTGCCCCCTACTTTTCATTAGTATTAAAGGGCTGCGGGGGAATTACAGGACTGATTTCTTATAGTCTGCTCCAAAAAATGTACCCCTATGTCTGCGTAATCTGGATCTTATCCATTTCCAGACTTTAACATGCAACTTCAGGACTGTAGAAAAGTGTTCTAGGGGGAGGCTGTAACTAATGAAACACTGGCTGACATTTTGAATGTGCACACACATCTATCAAGCTTATCCCACAAGCATATGTCATACTAAGAGAGTAGTTTTTCCATATTAACGATGGCATTAACCTTCCATACTACACTACGCCCTTTAATATTCCCAAACTCTGTAAATATTTCAGATATCTTGCTATCCTCTCCCCTACACACATACAACTTACACTCCTGTTTTTTTAAAAAAGGCAAATTGATGGAAACCCAAATCTCAGGCAGGTCCTGCCTTGTTTCAAAGCTAGATAAGAATTACGTTTCATTCCTTTTTTCCCATCCCCTGTACAGAGCTGGTGGTTTCTTAATATTAATCTTTACTTCAAGTTGTTTTTCTGACTTCCTAAAACGTATCCATGTCCAGATAATTGTAATACTTTTCAGCCAAGTATCAAGGTTTTGGGGTATTCAACCAAACTGACATCTGATCATTCGGGGGTTTGTTCATCACTAGATCCATCACTAAGATGTGCTGCTTTGCCACAGAAGGAAGTATCTTGCTGGGAAAGAAACTTTTCTTTGGGAAAATGATAAGATTTTACTCTGGAAAATTCACTATCTTTCACTTGGCATTGGTGGTGAAAAGCCCCATCAGCTTTTAGAAAAATTCATAACAATGCAGATTCACCAATTTGCACTAATATTCCCAGAAACCTCAGGCTCTGAATATGAACATTAGTAATATGGGAACTGGCACAGTAGTTTTGCATATCACATATTTGACTAAGGGATGAGATAGCCAGCTGAGTACCTCACGCTCTCATTGTGTTCACTGGGAATTGACAGTTCTCAGTATCTCAGGATCTGGTCCAGTGGGAGTTTTGACAGAAGGAGGACTTAAAATCTGGGGCCATTAGTGGTACAGTCTCTGAAAGGCCTGACCTTGGTGGCACTGAAGGTCAATAGGAAATTTACCATTGGCTTCAACGCGGGTGCAAACACTCTACAAGACCTTGATCCAGCAAACACTCATATAAGTAATTCTTATTCTCAGGCTAACCTTGTGCAGAAAGCCAATGCAAAGCCTGTGTATAACTGAGACCCTAAGTCAGCTCTTTAAACAGAGTATAATCTGTGATTATATGATATATAGACTGGTGCTGGCCCTTGGTGCAGGGGTGAAACTCACTTTTGCACTAACATAGGAAGCGCTCGTGTAAGTAAGTGCTTGCAGAATCAGGCCCTTCTGCCCCCACTGATGCCAGTGATAAAATTCTCATTGAGTTCAATGGCAGCAGGATTAAGCCTGTATTATACTGAATTTTATTCGCTGGTAAAGATAAAGAATAGAGTGTAAAAAAACCACTTTTCCTAACCAAGGGCCAAAGTTGTGCCAAATGACACCAGTTGAGGATCTGGACGCAAAGCAATCTTTGGCCCTTCCCATCTAAGGATTCACTGCCATTTACTATACCGAAGCCATGATTCACTTCAAAGCACAACAATACAGTTGGTTTTCTTTCTGCAAATGGAATCATATAAAAGACTGGAAAGATGTTCCTTATAACAGTGTAGCTTAAAACCAAAGGAACACATGTATATTGCGGTACTTACTTCTTGAAAAGAAAATGATAATTTGGTGTCTCAGAAGTATTCTTCCCAGGGACCTTTTAAAGCTGATATATAAGTGGAGGAAAATCATCACAAGAAGTAGGGTTTTTTCCCCATATCAATTTGTCTAACTTTTCGGCAACTTACTGAAAAGACAAAAAAAAGCACTGTGTAGGTACAGTGTCACTAACAAATGCCACAGTACTGGTTTAGGCATGCACAGGAGCAAGGATCATTCACAACAAGGTAAAAATATTATATAAATATTAACCAGAACCTCATACAGGCTCATTTATTCCAGTGGAGTTATACTGATTTACATTGAAGATGTGATCTAAAGTCTTTTTTAGCAGTAGACTTAATTCTGTTTTATCTTGTATATCAAATCATGCAAATTGGAATAATAAAATACATATTGTCATTCATAAGGAATTTAATGAAATAATAACCAGTCCAGATAGTCAATTTTCCTTCATAAAGCAAACAATCTTGGAAACTTAAAATCCCCCCTAAACATCCCACAACAGACCTAATCATTCTTTCACCCATCCACGGCATAAAGCAGAAATAATTGCAATGAAATAAATTTTAATCCAATTCTGATTTCATTTATATTAGTGTAATTAGAATAATTCCATAGATTTTATTGCAGTTACTTCAGATCTACAACAGTCTAGATGGCTATGTCTACACTTACACTTTTAAGTCGACTTTAACTAAGTAGACTTAACTAAGTCGACTTAGTAGTCGACTTAGTTAAGTCGACTTAGTGTGTCTACAAAAAGTCGACCTAGAGCGTCCACACTGGATGCTCTAGGTCGACTTTGTGGGGCTAGGGGAACCTTGGGCAGGTCCACGGTGGCGGGGGGCACCCCCTGTGTACAATGGGGCAAAGGGGTACAGGGACCCTGGCAAGGCAGAGCCCTGTGTGTGATGCTGACTGGATTTAGGGAAGCATTTATGATGTTATTTTCTATGGATATCTCATAAATGTTATAATCCATAGGAACTATGTCATGTTTAGTATCAATAGAAAGGTAGTAATATGCTGGGAATGATTATATAGTTTATGTCTAGGGATTCTATTTCAATTAGAAGTTAAGAATTTGATGTTATATCCATACTTTAACTTGTGTCATTCTGGACAAATGCCTTAGACGGGAGGGTATGAACAACCATTGTCTCCTTAATGTTAAGGAATCTGCCAGGTGATATGGTCCCAGGGAGTAAACTGATGAGCCATTAAGGACACAATGGTTGTATTCTTTATGTCCTTAATGGCTCATCAGGATACTACCTGGGACCATTCTACCTGGAAAATTCCTAAACATTAAGGAGACAATGGGTTGTTCACACCCTCCCATCTAAGACATTTGTCCAGAATGACACAAGTTAAAGTATGGATATAACATCAAATTCTTAACTTCTAATCGAAAGAGAATTCCTAGACATAAACTATATAATCATTCCCAGCAAATTACTACCTTTCTATTGATACCAAACATGACATAGTTCCTATGGATTATAGCATTTAGGAGATATCCATAGAAAATAATATCATAAATGGTTCCCTAAATCCAGACAGTGTCACACCATGACCACATGCCCTGCCCTTTGGGGGGCATGCCAGGCTCCCTCTGTGCCCCCCCCCAGCAGGGAGGGCATTGGTGTAGTCCTGGGGTAGCCCTAAGTCGACTTAGGGCTACTCCAGGGCTACACTGGCTTAATTCGACTTTAAAAAGTCGAATTAAGCCTTAGGTCGAGTAGAAAGGTGGTTTAATAAAGTTGACTTAATTTTCATTAAGTCATCTTTATTTTGCTTAAGTCGACTTAAGCAAGCTGCTTAAGTCGACTTAAGCAAAGTGTAGTGTAGATGCAGGGCACATTAAGACTGATAGGTAGCAGGTTCAAAACAAATAAAAGGAAGTTCTTCTTCACACAACGCACAGTCAACTTGTGGAACTCCTTACCTGAGGAGGTTGTGAAGGCTGGGACTATAACAATATTTAAAAGGGAACTGGATAAGTTCATGGTGGCTAAGTCCATAAATGGCTATTAGCCAGAAAGGGGTTAAGAATGGTGTCCCTAGCCTCTGTTTATCAGAGGATGGAGACGGATGGCAGGAGGGTGATCACGTGATCATTGCCTGTTAGGTTCACTCCCTCTGGGGCACCTGGGCACTGGCCACTGTCGGTAGACAGATACTGGGCTGGATGGACCTCTGGTCTGACCCAGTACGGCCTTTCTTATGTTCTTATTAAGTCGACTTAAGCCAAACTTAAGTCGACTTAATTTACCAGTGTAGACGCAGCCGATGAGAGTAGAATTTGGTTCGTAAGAGTTTTATATCATTTTACCTGCATTAACTTCAGTGGGGTTACTCCTGATTGGAAGTATCCATCTTTACTCTGATGTTACTTATATTTACTCCCACCAGCAAGAAAGCTTGCTTTAGTTATAATAGGAAGGACTATAATTTGTTTTTATTTTGAAGCATGTATACTCAGAAAATAAATGTGGTCATTAAGAATAGTTATAAAAGTTGCATCCCATAGATTATGTACATAAATAATATATTCAAAGATTGACTCTCAGACAAAAGGAAATATAGATATGTAAATCCTGTGGCCTGAAGCTCTAAAGGTGAAGAGCTCTTTGCTTCCATGTGTTTTGGTGAATAGGGAAAAGAATGGTCATCTGACTACTTAATCTGTATAAACTATTTACCTGCAACTCCAGGTGGACAGAAGGTCCACGGGGTAAGGAGAACAAACAAGGAGTCTAGTGAAACTTATTAAGACTAACAAATTTATTTATCACATGAGCTTTTGTGGGAGAAAATCCCACTTTGTCAGGTGCTTGAAGATGGAGAATTACAGATGAATGGAAAGAAAATAAATACAGGAAAGTGTAAGTCATAGGATCAGGTCAGATTGTTACAGCAAATCAAAAGAGTTGCTTAGATTCAAACAGTGGAGAACAGCATATTAGAGGGATGTGAGGGTAAGGCAGTATCTGACCTCACCTACTGGTGAAAAGATATATGAGTTATTACAGAGAGTTATCCAGAATTCCTCCGGTGACACTTTGGGAATCACTATAACTGTAAATAAAACTCAAAATTGGTTAGGTAGTGTAACCAAACAAAGTAGGAAGGGGAAAGGGAGAACAGAACAGAACTAGAACCCCTTGGCTATCTCTACACTTGTTCGAATAAGTCAACTTAGCATGTCTACACTGTAAATTTAGGTCGACTTAAAGTCGACCTTTCCAAATCAACTTATAGCATCCACACTGGACGCCTAAGTCGACTTGTAGGGGCTAGGTGGACCTGGGAGTGGTGCATGGTGGGAAGGGGGCCACCTTCCCCGGGTACCCCTTCAAAAGTGCCAGGGAGCTCAGCATATTCCCCATTGTACCAGGGTACATGGGGCTGAGCAGGACAGGGACAGGGGCAGGGTACAGTAGCGAGGCGGGCAGGGCTGTGTCCGGCCCTGTGGGTGGACACGCCAGGCTCTGGCTGTGCCAGGCACCCTGACAGGGAGGTCAGTGGGGGAGCCCTGGGGACCCTTTAAGTCAACTTAGGGCTAAGCCACATCTACACTGGCTTAAGTTGACTTAAATAAAGTCGACTTAAGCAGTAAATTGACTTAAAACTAGGTCTTATTAAGTCGACTTAAATTTTCCTTAAGTTGACTTAAGGAGCAGCTTAAGTCGACTTAAGGAAACTGTAGTGTAGACCCAGAGTAAATTAAGTCGACTTAAGCCTGCTTAAGTCGACTTAATTTACAAGTGTAGACGCACCCCTTGTGTCTTGAACTCTGCCATATCATCATTACTCAGTTAAGGTACCAAGTGAGGATACTTTACCTGCTGAGAGAGGTTGGAGAAAGGAAAATTCATTGAGTTGGATACTAGCTACGGTATTTACATCCTTCTTCCACATTTTACCTTCATTAGGAGAACGTCACATGAGGATAGAACTTTTCTTAACTATAGAGACAGAATTAACACAAGGTTCTTAGCACGGTTTCTTTCTCATTTAATTCATGCCCTTTTGGTCCCAGCTGAAGTTGGACAGCTGCGTGGACTCTGTCTGTCCTTCCCAGGATTAGGTCCATACTGAGTGTCACAAAATCTTTTGGCCCAAGCCTATAAACCTTTCCTCCCATGAGTTCTTTCTTGAACTCAACGGGGTTACTTACATGAGCAAAAACTACTGATGTGAATAAATATTTGCAGGCTTGGTCCCCTTATACTGTGAACTTGTGTGACTTGATATTCACAGCAAGTACATTGTCACGGGAAGCTTTATTTTTATTTTCATAAAATATTTGAATTACACTTGTCTGAAATATGCCTCCAGCTCTGTGTGGATGTTTCCAAAAAAGTCTAATAACAAACAGATTGCAGGGCAGAAAACCACAAATTCTTACAAGCACTTCTAAGTCCAACTGCTCTTCAGAGTTCTGATTATGAGCAAAGCCATGCTGCTTATTCTGCTTTGACTGGGATGTTAAAATGAAAACTCATTGTTCAGACCCAGGGGTATTCAAGAACACTAACTTTGTTGCCCATCCAAAATAGGATAATATTTCCTATTCCTATCCTGCTGTGATTGGTTCCAACTTGGAAAACAGCCTCCTTTCATAATTCAAGCTGGGGCTACACTGAAGCAAACCTTCTCCGATATTATAAGCCAATGTGAGCTCAAAAAAAGAATTCACTGCTCAAGGCCAAATAGCTTCAAAGCTAACAATCCTCCAGAGTCAGTGTGAAAGTGTTGAAACTGTCAATGTCAACTTACACCATGCATAGTGAGTGTAAAACTTCAATAATGACATCATGGAGAAAAGGACAAAGGGCAGGCACTACACAGAGAAGAGCCAGTGCTCTTCAAATCTTTGAAACCTTCAAGGATTTATCTGGACTAACACTTCTACACATAGTCATTGGGGTCTTAGGCTATACTGATTAAGGATTTATCTTATTCAAAGGCTCTCACTGATAGTAAGGATGACAAGATTTCAGCAGCTCTATTGGATTCCATTAGCTTTCACTTAAAAAACAAAACAAAACAAAAAAATCCCAGCAACTCCCCAAACAAAATAGGAACGTATTTTTTTCTCTTCCTCTTGTTTTCTTCCTTGTCTGGGTTTGATTCACAAATGGGTTTCTGAGCACTTATGTTCTCAGTTCCCAGAATACTGGTCCCAGAAGAATTGAATACATTCCTCAGGAATTCCCTGCAGCACCACATCCCTTGCTCGCTCTTTTCAGTTGCATTGGGACAACAGATATACTTTAAGGGTAAATTATATGAGACAGTATATGTGGCATAACTGAAAAAGATGAAGTTCATCTAATCAAAACCAAAAAAGGGAAACATTTTTGAAAAGGGCCATATATTTTGTTTTTCTTTGGGAGAAAAGCCTATACAGGAAACCCACATTCAAACTTTATTGAGATTCTAATTTCAGGTCTAAACTTTATGACTCAGCTCCATCTTCGTTTGTGTGGTGATTTTCACAAGGTTCAGTCCCAGTAGCAATGATATCCTCAACAGTGTATTTGGTCACTCACCTCTCCCTACACTGCACAAGTACCACTGTTATTAATTATTAGTATTACAGTAACACTAATTAAGACGCTCTAGTGAAGATCAGCACTCTGTTGTCTTTGGCAATGTACACACATGAAATAAGAGACACCCACTGCATCAAAGAGCTTGCAGTCTAAATAGACAGGAAATGGGTGGGAGGCAGGAAGTATTATCCCCATTTTACTGATGACAGACTTAGAGATTAAGTGACTGCCAAAGGTTATACAAGAGGGCTATGACAGAGCCAAATACTGAACCCAGACTACCTGAATCCCAGCCAGTGACTTAACCATGAGACCATCCTTCCTGGCTGTGGCTATGTCTACATTTGAAAAGTTAAGTCAACTTTATAAAGTCGACTTAATAAGGTCAACTTAAAGTGGATCTTATTAAGTCGACTTAACAGAAGTGGACTTAACTTTTCAAGTGTAGACATGGCCCCTTTTTGACCTTATTAAGTCGACATAACATTTTAAGTCGACTTAAAAAGGTCCACCTAGGCACTACTCCGCGTCTCCACTGGCTTATGTCGACTTAATAAAGTCGACTTAAGCGCTAGTTTGAATTAAAATGAGGTGTTATTAATTCAAACTAACTTTTCCTTAATTCGACTTAAGGAGCAGCTTAAGTCAAATTAAGGAAAGCCCAGTGCAGTAAATTAAGTCGACTTAAGTCTCCTTGCCTTTGTCTACACTTACAAAAGCTAGTTCAAATTAGTTCATTTGAACTAACTAATTCGAACTAATTTTAGTTAGTTCGAATTAACTTAATTCGAACTAGCATGGCCCGACTGGAATGCTAGTTTGAACTAGCCATGGCCATGCAGGGCACTTGCTTAGTTCGAATTAGTCAGTTGCATGAAGATGAATCTGCCAATTAGTTCGAACTAAGCAGTTAATTTGAACTAATATGGCCACATTGTCTTAATTCGAACTAACTATTTCAAATTAAGAGTTAGTTCGAACTAAGCAATCGAATTTATTAGTTCGAATTAAGGAAGCCTAGTGTGGCCAAGTCTAGTGTGGCCTAGGGTGGCCAAGGCCTAGTGTGGCCAAGGTTTACGTTAGTTCGAATTAAGCTTCCTTAATTCGAACTAACTTGCAAGTGTAGACATAGCCCTTAAGTCAACTTTATTTGTAAGTGTAGACGCACCCTGTGTCCTCTTCCAAAAATGGCACAGTCCTTTCAGTTTTCTGTAGCATACACCTTCTGTTTTCAAAGAAAGCCCGGACTCCTTTATGCTGTCTAAAGTCAGACTTCAGCTTAGGTGTTGCTGTAGCCATTATGTAGGATTCCTAGGTCTATCCAAGCCCTGAAAGTGCCTGAGCAGCAATTGAGACACTCTTGTGTAGGAAGGGAGCAGCTGATTAGATACACACTCCAAGAGCCAGAGGAGAGCAGTATGGAACTGAACTGTGGCTGAGAGACCATAGTGGTTGCAGTCCTGTTTCACTGCCCCTTAGATGTGGTGTCCTAAACAAAAGTCCATGCAGAAGATCAGCCCCATTTTAATACCAAAATAATAATTCTGAGTAATACACTTTATATTGCTCTCTGTATCACGTGTACAAGTGGCCTGATGTTCAGAGGTGCTGAGCTGCTCTTGTTCTCATTGCCCTCAGTTTTGTACATAGTACCGCAGTTGTAATTGATTGCAGGGGTATGTATTGGGCCCCCTTTAAAAATCTCCCCTTTTAAAACGGTGATTTGTATCTGGATTTGTGAGTAAATTATTTGTGCCTCTAAACATAGAGACCACTTTTAGAGCTAAAATTGCTTAAGAACATCCACAGCCTAAGAAGTACACACCTAGGATTAGCCAGCTGCTAATGGGAAGGACGCCCATGTCACTTTGCAGGACACCACCTGCGATGGCATTAAGTGGCATTATCAATGGCTATGTCTACACTGGCAAGTTAGTTCGAATTAGAAAGCTTAATTCGAACTAACTAAAGCCATGGCTAAACTAGGCTTTAATTAGTTCGAATTAAAGGTTTCCTTAATTTGAACTAATAAATTCGAATATGCTATTCGAACTATGGGTTAATTCGATCTAGTTAGTTCGAATTAACCAATGTGACCATGTTAGTTTGAACTAATTGCTTAGTTCGAACTAACCGGCCCATTGAACTCAATGCAATTCGGTAATTCGAACTAAGCAAGTGCCATGAATGCCACTTGCTTTGTTCGAACTAAATTTTGCTAGTTCGAATTAAGTTAATTCGAACTAACTAAAATTAGTTCGAATTAGTTAGTTCGAATTAACTAATTCGAACTAACTTTAGTAAGTGTAGACATAGGCAATAAGGTAGCACAGAAGTTCTCTATCCTTGGTTCTTATGTGAGACCCTTTCTTGTATTTTGAGCCCCTCAGAATCTCTAATATACTTAGCCACACAACATTCCTGGAAGGTAAGTGTTGTTAGAAGAATAAGAATTAGCCCCATTTTAAAGACGGGAATTGAGACAAAGCAAGATTAAATGACTTGCTCAAGGTAACAGAGGAACTCTGTGATAAACCAGGGAATTGAACCCAGGGCATCAGACTAGCACCTGAACCAGTAGTCCATCCCTCCTCTCTTTTATAAAAGTGTGATTTCATGGTGATTCCTTTTATTTTATTCATCTAGTAATTATTGTTTTCAGAGACAGTGCTCCCTTGCAGCTTGCACACAGTTGGCCTCATGAAAGACTCAACAGTTGCAGACAGTCCACCAATTATAGCCCTGTGTCTTCTCCTATTCGTAGTACATGAGTGCTGTGGTTCTGGGGGTGGTAAGATCTGGGTTTTTAATGGGGCACACTGGATTTTCTTTTTCCACCTTTTGTTGTTGTTTTTGACTTAAACCAATAGCTTATTTTTTTCTCTCATTGTTATGCTCCTTAAAAAGAAATTAGTACAAAGGAATAAAGAGGTGGAAGGTTATTGCAACCATGGGAGAGGACAAGAGCAAGGGGAAGCTGGGAATACTGCTCTGTTCAAGCCATACTCTTCTGTGCTAATGCACTTGTTTTTGCTGAAGGGATGCACCACAATGCTGACTGTTTAAATATTTATGAAGAAGGTTTCATATATATACTGTGAAGTGATCAGCTCATATATGGTTTTTTATGTTCTTGTATACATTGCCACATCCACGATTGAGTCACCCATTGTGGACCTGATTCTAAACTCATTTACACCAGTTTAATGCCAAGAGAGTCAGTGGGTTTTTTTTGTTAAAAAAAAAAAAAAGTGCCAGTAGTCGGCCAGGGACCTGGGGCTGCCAGGAGGCATCAGGAGCCAGGGCTTCATCACTGTGAAAAAAAGGTGCCAGTACTCAGTACCTCTGAGTACCATCACAAAAAAGGCCCTGAATAGAGTTACTCTGATTTACAACAGTATAAGTGAGATCAAAATAAAGCCTTGTTTTTAAACCATTCCTCTATAGCACAAAGAATCTACATCAAAAGTGAAAAATTGCACTTACATTGCAATAAACTACAATAGCTTAGTTTCACTATTAGTGGAATATTTTGAAGGGCAGATGTTCATAGAATCATAGGGATGGAAGGGACCTCACAAGGTCATCTAGTGCAACCCTCTGCTATAAAGCAGGACCATTCCCACTAAATCACCCCAGCCAGGGTTTTGTTGTTCATATTCCTCTCATAGTTCTTATTGCACAGCACTCATGAGCCCACCTCATCCTACTCCTTCTTACCAGAACCAGGCACACATACTTTTCTTCTGCCTCAGAGTGATTAGGACTGACTGAAACCCATTAGGACAGCTCTAGCCATGTTTCAGCCAAAATTCACTCTTGTGCAAAGAGCCAGAACAACACCTAGATACCACGTATGTCCCATTTATGCCCATTTGAGGGTACACAGAATTTATGCTGGCCTTCTGCCAGTGGGGAAGGTCCTTCAGGGGAAGGAGGAACTTCTTGTGCATGCAAAGCATAGTGAATGCAGTGCTCTCTGCTGCTGTAGCCATGACCAGCGAGAGGAAAGAGAGCCCCCAATGGGAATCTAACTCAGGTCTCCTGAGTGGCAGTAGAACTCATTGGGGCAGCTGAGTCTTATTATTGCTAATAAGCACCCTGCCCTTGCTAGTTAGTTGTACTGATACCAAATTTTAAAGTGAGTTGGGTCAATAATTCCAGGCCCAAAATGACAGAGAGCTCTACAGGAGGACATGGGCAGGTCTGCTGCCAGTCAAGGCTATTCCAATGTATTTGAACAAGATGCCCAAGCCCAAATTATGGAGAAATAAAATTCTGTTGTCAGAAAACAGCAAGCCCAGCCCATATTGGCTATCCCTGAATGAAACAGCAGGGATCATATCCTCAGCTGGCATAAAGCACTGTTGTTCCACTGAAGTCAGTTCAGTAAAGTGACATCAATTTAAGTCAGCTGAGGAGCTGAGCTATTACTAGTGTTCCTTCTGCAAAGGGAGACATCTAGTACTCTGTTAGAGCATGGGACTCAGATCTTTCACTCTTGATTTCAGTGCACACGTACACAGAGTAGGGCAGATGCAAAACACGGATATGCTAATAAACATTAGACCTGTGAGAGCAGCCGTACATACTCTACTCTTGGGAGTCTAAGTAATCACACTGTTACATATTGCATAATGCCATCATTGAAAGGCTGGTTGTACAAATAGGAAGTGATGGCTGATCCCATTTAGAGAAGCATTAAGGGGCATAGGGTTGCTAGGACTTTTAGACTCCTGCATCCTTCTCCTGGGGGTATCTGCCGATAGAGAAGAAATAGCTAAAGAAAATTAACATTTGTTTTCTTTTTCTTTTTGGTAATAACTAAGTATAATGCTGTGAACAAGATCGGGTTTCTCCTACAAATCACATCATCACCCAATAAATGAGAAAGGTGTGTGGGGTGAAAGAGTAGGAAAATCAGCAGGCCGATTATTAGAACATTGTGTTTTCTACTTATTTTCCAGCACTTATATAGCACATGCCAGACTAAATTCTGTTCTTAATTATACTGGCATAAACCCAGAGTGACACCATTAAAAGTGATAGTTTTCAGAATCTGTCCCCAATTACTTTCATGTGATTCTACAGCAAATCCACCAATTTCGCTAGTGTAACTGAGACCAGAATTTAGATCTTGTCACTTACATTAAATTAGGTTTGCAGATACCAAATGAGTACAAATTACACTACTTTGCCTCTTACCTCACTGTTTCTGTCAAAATCAACTTCAGCCCAGACTTCTCCATGATAGTTACTCCCTGCTGCCTTTGGTCCATTAAGTCTCACAACACTCTAGTGAGGTAAGGTCTGTATTGAATTATTCCTTTTACATTGACAGAAAAACTGAACCAGAGCAGTTAAGTGACTTGTCCCCAGAAAATGATTGTTAGACATGGGGTTAAAACTCCGGAGTTTCTGACTCCCAATATAATGTTTATACCACCAGGGCTGGATTAACAAAGGTGCTTTAGGGGCAGTAGCCCCAGGCTCGAGAGGGCCCCACCACCTTGAGCCCCGCAAAAATAAATCAGGCACCAGCCAGCCGGGGTGCCGTTAGCCTGTGACGTGTTACACCCACATGTGCCAGGCAGCAGAACTGCCCTACCCTTGCGGCTGGCCAGTCTGTGGGCCTCAGGCCGCCCAGTGCCAGCCAGGCCCCAGCACCAAGCTGTGGCCTATCCTGCCCCAAAGGCTGGCCGATCTGCAGGCTCTCCCCACTACCACCACCCCGTGCTCCCCAGAGCTGGCCAGGACCCAGCACAGAGTGCTGACCTGCCCCCTGCTGCTAGCGGGTCTCCCAGGAACTAGCACTGGCACGGTTGGGCACTGCTGAAGTGGGGGAAAAGGGGGTGCCAGAAGTGGACAGTCCTGGACCCTAGGGCTATATCTACACTTACGAAAGCTAGTTCGAATTAGTTAATTTGAACTAACTAATTCGAACTAATTTTAGTTAGTTCGAATAACTTAATTCGAACTAGCATGGCCCCACTAGAATGCTAGTTTGAATTAGCCATGTCCATACAGGGCACTTGCTTACTTTGAATTAGTCAGTTGCATGAAGATCAATCTGCTAATTAGTTCGAACTAACATGGCCACATTGACTTAATTCGAACTAACTATTTCGAATTAAGGGTTAGTTTGAACTAAGCAAACAAATTTATTAGTTTGAATTAAGAAAGCCCTTAATTTGAACTAATGAAAGCCTAGTGTGGCCAAGGCTTAAGTTAGTTCGAATTAAGCTTCCTTAATTCGAACTAACTTGCAAGTGTAGACATAGCCTAGAAGCCTTATTCCAGCCCTGTATACCACCCCATTCTTGCTTCTCCATTTTGTTTTCTACCCCAGTTCTACTATAATAGAAAGACCCCACAACTCCTTCATCTCTGTACATCCACCAGCCCAAAACTCTGTTGCTGAAACATCAGGTGTGTGATTATTGACTCTTACCAGTATTTCTTGACCAAATCAGCACCAAGCACACTGAAACAACCCATCCATAAGTGCCGTGCAACCTATGTATATATATGAAAGTTGTTGTAAGGAAGAGAACTACCTACTGCTGAGATTTTCTCAGGGGTTTGTCTTCCAGTTGGGGGTGAGTAGAAGAGGTGTATCTATTGTCAGATTCAGTAGAGCCCATCATAAGAATAATAATTACTTTTGAGCTGAAAAGAAAACCTGTTTTTGCTGTGAAAGAAATGAACAATTCCAGGCTAATCACTCTAACCACATTTTTAATGATCTCTTCCCAGTGGAATATAGGTACCAATGACATGGGAGTTTAGGAGGTGTAAAATCATGTGATTACAAACAAAAGGACTGAGCAAGCCCCTGCGAATTTATAACTACCTTGTTTCACCAGGTCCTGTTCTTTTGGAATTGACCCTCCACACCCTTTGGGTGCATCTACACTTGTAAATTAAGTCGACTTAAGCCTGCTTAAGTCGACTTAATTTACTCTGCATCTACACAACAATTTCCATAAATCGACTTAAGCTGCTGCTTAAGTTGACTTAAGGAATTTTAAGTCAACTTTATAAAACCTAGTTTAAAGTCGACTTAAGCCAGTGTAGATGTGGCTTAGCCCTAAGTCGATTTTAAGTAGACTTAAAGGGCCCCCAGAGCTCCCCCACTGACCTTCCTGCCAGAGTGCCTGGCACAGCCAAAGCCTGGCATGCCCACCTGCCCACCCCGCTCCTGGTACCCTGCCCCTGTCCCTGTCCTGCTCAGCCCCCATTGTACCAAGGTACAATGGGGAAAATGCTGAGCCCCCTGGAACTTTTAAAGGGGTGCCCCCCTCCCATCATGGACCACTCCCAGGTCCACCTAGCCCCTAGAAGTCGACTTAGGCATCCAGTGTGGATGCTGTAAGTTGATTTGGCAAGGTTGACTTTAAGCTGACCTAATTTTATAGTGTGGACATGTTAAATCGACTTAGCAAAGTCGACTTATTTGGCCAAGTGTAGACATAGCCTTTGAGATTCAGCCATCACTGATGCTCATGGTTTGTTTTTTTTTAACATTGCCTCCTCCAGCAAAGTTCCAGTAAAAGGCAGACACTCACAAAGGTTTCTGCAGGTTTTCATTGTAGAAACTGAACTAGAAACACTGGACCAAGGATGAGCTAGCTGGGCCCATTAACTCTAGAAATGGGATCAGTACGGATTAGATCCCAGCCTTCTTTCCACCCCCATATCCCCCCCTACTCTCTCTCACACACACACCAAAGTAAATGCACTGCTCAAGGAACTGCAATAAATATACAGTATTTCATACTGCAGTGTTGAACTTGTCTTCTAAATCAGATGTCATCTATTGAGTCCTATCCTGTAAGTCACCTTTTGAAACAGATGGCTTCCCTTGTGAATTAGACAGGCAGATCATCTAGTAAATCACCTCCATATTGAGTCCAATACTACACTTTGCAAAGTGAATAGCCATACAAACCAGCTGTATTTGGAAAAGGTGCTACATACAACAGTTACTAAAGCAATTACTTTCGGGACCAGACACAGATGGTACCCTTGCTGCTTTTGAAGCTCAGGCAACCACTGTGTAGACCTAATGTGTCAGGATTAAGATACTGAGACATAAACAGAATGAGGGCACAAGTAGCAAGAATATTTTTGGCTGAGAAGAGCTCTGTATAATCTACATCAAGAGGTAACTAAAATGATAACCCCTTACGAAAATGATGGATAGAGATTTAAACTGTCCCCATTCTCATTCCAGCCATTGGCAGAGGAATATATTTTGCTTGTGCTCATTCTCTTTTCTCCCTGGAACCTTTGTCGCACAAATGAGACTTTTTTATTTCTCACTCATGCCCTCAGTGAAAGACAGCAGTTGACTTTATGTGCTATAATTGGATTGACTGGCTGACTGATTCCTGTTCTCCCCCTTTACAGCCTTGGGAACCTGAGAGAAAAAAAGGAGGAACAACCAGCCACTCAAAAATACAGAATATTTCAAAGGTTAAAGAGTACAGCATGCAACTTCTGTCTGTTATGGATGATTGGGCTTTGAAATTCAGATATCTTATTTCCAATACTTTCTTGCAATGATGGTCACAAGGATGACAAAGGCTGGGAAAGTCAGGCCACTCTCATTAAGAGCTTTTCTGTTGGATTTTTTAAAAAACATTTTCCTTTCTTTTCTCCAATATGAGCGTGCTTGGAAAAATGTGCTACTGATATCACTAACCAAAGCTAGACATGGTGATGGGAGGTGCTGTGCAGGTTTGACCCGATGCATTTCTGTCAGGGTACATCAGACTCCTGTGGGCATTGCCCCAAGTGGAAAGAGAGAAATAAGGACACTCTTAAAATGTTGCAACAAAGATCTGTGCTAGTAGAAAAGAGATCATTGGGTGGGCGAGACCACTGTAGATTGGGTCCAATTAGACCCGATCAGCCTCTCTCCTCTCCTTCTTGCCTTTGAATTGCATTTCCTTTACCTTTTTCTATCCCATTGGTTGAAGAATCTGCTGATCTTGGCCACATGCGCTGACAAGGTTTTATAATTTAAAAGCCTGGTGGAGAGCTTCATTGAGACCATTTTGGATTGATCCACCTCTTCTTCCACCTCTGCTTCTATTTCATTCTTCCATTGCCTCCCTCAGCTAAAACAAAACAGTGAGAAATCCCTCTATACAAGACATGCTTTTTATGAAATTTGCTCTTTCTGGGGAAGAGTGCTTCTGATCACTTTGCACAATGCCTCTGGATCCCTCTTCAGCAGATCTGTCCACTGTGCCCCACTGTTGCAGACATCATTACAGTTGTAGCTTATTCATGTGCCTGAGCCTACCAGCAAGAGCTCCAACGCTTTTCTAATAGCTTGTGATATAGGTGCGAACAGAGCCCAGAACTCCAGCTGTAACACTTCTGGAACGATCTAGTCTCACCTGGTGTCATGCAAACTGCATGTGAAATCACACATTTTCCTCAGTTTTGTACTGAAACGATAATTCAGTTCCCGTTTTAGTTGAGGTGCTCACCTTTAGAAGGCCATTAGGTTGTGTTTTGAGTTCGAAATGAAAACAAAAGTCAGATGACTGTCACTTGGATTCAGGGTTCCTAAGCCTGGCCTGCATGAGGGCTAGTTTGCAAAAAATACCTTCCCTAGTCCTACCATTGATTCAGCTTCACTGGTATTAGCAAAGTTGGAAGTACCTTAATGTAGTTGGTTTGTTGGCTGCCTACACCACTTTAAACATCATCTCAGTCTGCTCTGAGCAGATTTACACACACATACGTCCATGGTTAAAATACCTAGCACAATCATGGCACCTTATTTACTAACATAATAAAAAACATCTCCCTAAGCAGCTAAACATTGCCTTTAGCATAATCTAAGATGGCAGTTTGGTTGAGACAGATTTTTTTTCTCCTTATTTTGACTGGTTCCATCCAGCTATTATAGACCAAAAAAAAATTTATATTAAAAATACAAACTGATTTTTTTCCTGGCTTTGCAAAGTTATCTACTAGGACTAGTGACTGATGTATTGAGTTTGTTCCTTAAGGTAATTGTTTAAATGTTATAGCAGCTTTAACATGTCAACTGCTAAACTTATTGGTGATGCAGCTATTCATCGTGCAGTGTGTGGATAATATTTACATGATTTACTGGGTGACGGACAGTTTTTGATTCAATAGTAATGTATTTGATTCAATAGGTGATGCATCTAATTCAACGGGGAGTCCATCTAATTCAAAGGTGATGCATTTGATTCACTAGCTGATGTACCTGATTTAGAAAGTGATGGATCTAGCTCTCTGTGAATGATTCCAATTCCCCCATGCAAGGTATTTACTTCAGTGTGTGATGTATGATTTTTAATAATAATACATGTTTCTCCGATAGCAAATATATTGGCTTCAATTTATATCCTGCCTTCCTGAATCTGGAGTGGAATGATGCTTTCCAACCAGGATTCCAGTGCCGATCATAAGCAATCTGAAACATTAGGCAGTAACACAATGGGACCAGCTTATGTGATAAAAGGCATGCTTCCCAGATGAAGTATTTTCAGCAGATGTGATGTGTGGATACAAATGGCTTGTCACCGTTGTTATTGCTACTACTGTACATGGAGGGAAGAACCCAAATCCATTTACCTTTAATGTTGTTGCTGGGCTCTGACACTCAGGACTTCTTTCCTCAGAGCTGTATGAGCTGGATCTTGAACTAAAAACTCCCTTTACTCCACTTTTGGTGCTATCTATTTTGCTAAATGTGGGCAAATATGCAGTGCTTGTGAAATTGGGAGCTGATAAACACTGCTTCTTGGCGCTCAGCCTGGTGCAAGCAGAGGGTGGGCATGCTTTCTCCCTTAGCACGGTTGCATCTCATGCTGCATTCACAGCCCCTCATTTTTGTTCTCCAATCTTACAAACCCTTTCTTATATGAACGATCTTTTCTCACATGAGTCATTCCATTGTGTCTCTGCTAAGCAGTGTTTGCCAGTCATACCTTTTATAACTAGACTGATCTGATTGCCCAGTTCCGGCCTCTGCTAAAGCTCAAATATTAGCAATTTACTTCCCTCTTAGTTATATGGGAGATATGTCATGTTAGTCATATGGGCCAAATTTGCAACTGCAGACATAATGGGTATCTGTGCAAAAAAATGCACAGGCGGAGCACTGTGTTATACCCTCACTGTGGTGTTTGCTGCCGTAATTGGTGTATTTTGTATCTCTGATTGTGGTGGTGATTCTTTCTTTTAGTTCCTAGACCTCCCAGTTAGGGCTCATTATAGAAGGCACTGCGCAAACATGGAGTAAAATAACTAACTCATTTGTGCACCCAATTGTCTGAGGTGCATACGTACACAATTACCACACGTGTTGTGTATGCAAACATGTAACACAACAAGGAGATTTTATTTTTGTGGGTATTTATCTTGCATCCTGGGTTGACAACTTGCCCCTAATTTTGCAGACTACTAGCTGAATAAACACATAGGAAGATGTATGTATCATAGATTTATAAGCTAACATCTCCAACTGCTAAAAAGGCTGCTAAATATCAAACTAGGTAACACTCTAAAAAGGAATTTTTCTTTCACTCTTTATTGCTTCAGGCTGTGTCTAGAGATGTACTGAACCTGTTGCAAGAGTCTTAAGTAGTCAGCTTTCTTCTATCCACTGAGTTTTCTGGGTTGAGGTTCCTGCACTTGGTATCATATGTTCAGACAGAATACGTTAGCACACTGAGCGTCTGATCTGGGGAAATGGGGCTCTTTCTTTCTTACTTTTGTTCTTTCTTTCTTAGCCTGGTAGTGATTGAAACCTGTCTTTTACGTTATGTTGCATGAAATGACATTGGTCCCCTTCAGCTTGATGCCCAAGGTAGTAAAATACATAATCATTAGGTGTGGAATATGTGTGTTAACGGCCCTCACTTACACCACATCTGCTTTAATGAGGAAAATGAGCTGAAATAATAATAATGATGCCAAGAAGAGAATTGGCTGATAGTGATGATGTCAGTTCTTAAATGGAATTCAAACATTAGATACCATTTTGGAGGGCTTTATTTCACAGCTATAAACACTGTTCAGCTATTAGGCAAGTGCATCTCTGTGCTTAAATGTGCCTCTTATCTTAATAGTGTCCACTTAATATGATAGGTCTTGCAAGTGTCCTTTAAATGTGGTGCTTGACATGTTGAGCGGAGGAGGGCAAGTTCTTTCTCCCTTAGAAGTGAGGAAGGAAGACAAACTTACGAATCCAGGTGGCTTGAAGACCAAGAGAGCAGGCAGTTTTTTAACTTTTGGAGTTCTTTTGGTGTTATATATAGTTTCCTCTCACCCACCTCAATACACCATTGTCTAACCTGTTCAGGAGTTTTTCATATCCAAATGCATTTCAACAATACTTCACATTCTGGTTCCATGAATCTGTCCATTCAAGCACAATAACTTCAAGCAACATTTGTGTGTCAATTTTTTTTTTTTTTTTACTTTTCAAGCCATCTGATAAATAACTTTGAGGTCAACATAGGTAACATTCCACTGGAGATCTTTCCATCCAGCTCCTGCAGTAGCTCTAAATGCTACGGTGGGCCCTGAGTCCTACACTTCAGAGGTTAATGTCAGCTTATTTCAAATTAAATGTCCTTTAAAAAAATTCTTCTGCTTCCTCTGATCATATCTGAGAGCTGTGGAGGAACGGGGGGAAAGGCATGTTGCTTCAGGGTCACGAGTGACTAGATATATAGCTAATTGTTTTGGCTACTTTTTAAAAACCTCTCCCAGGGGCAGGAAAGTTGATCTCACTGGCAGGCAGATGATCAGACAAATTTGTCTCAGTCTCAGTCTGCCTCCCAGACCTACAAGAGCTTTTGTGTGTTCTGAAGTTTGGAAACTGTATATGATGCATTCTCTCCTCTCAGCACAGAAGTGCCATAGGCACTGTCATTAGCTGAACACTGCCATTTTTACAGTTACAAACCCTGCCGTGCTTCACAGAGGAACTGCAGCTACTGCTTCTTGGGGTACAGAGTACAGTGCATTCCAGTGACTCCCCCAAGAGACCCAGGCACAGCACAGCTTATTGAAACAAATGGGGTGAGAGAGGGATGCTTCGTCAGGAAAGAACATTCGTCTAAATACAAGATGAAAAAGAATGAAAAGACAGCATTTATCTATGATACTTAATCCTAAACCAAGAGACTTCGGGGGAGCTGATGGAAGCTGGTTCTGCCATGAGAAAAGCTTCCTAATTTTCTCGTTGAACATTTTCTCCTTCCACTTTTAACAAACCTAACAGCAAAAAGAGTGGCCTGACTGCACCTCTCGAAAAACAAGAAGGAAAAGCAATCTCAAGGTAAAGCATATTATAAACCAACTAAGAAGCTCACCTGCCCCTGTGTACTTTATTTCCATGCTGTGGAAGAGTGGAGCAGAAGTCTCAGCCCCCTGTGCCAGTTTTATCCGTACAGCTCCTGGGCTATGTCTACACTGGCAATTTAAGTCGACTTAAGGAGGCTTAAGTTGATTTAAATTAAGCCATGTCCACACTAGGCTTTCATCAAGTCGACTTAAGAAATTCCTTAAGTCTACTTAATGAAAGCTTAAGTCGACTTTGTTACTACCACTCATTAAGTCGACTTAACCCTTAAGTCAACTCCTTAAGTCAACTTAAGGATAGTGTGGACATGGAGGAACCCTTAAGTCAACTTTATTAAGTTGACTTAAGGGTGGTTACGTCGACTTACCAAAGTGGACTAAGTTGACTTCAAGCTATTAAGGACACAATGGTTGTATTCCTTATGTCCTTAATGGCTCATCAGGTTACTCCCTAGGCCCATTATACTTGGGAGCTTCCTTAATATTAAGGACACAATGGTTGTAGACAGCCTGTCTCAGGTGTTTCCACAGAATCACACAAGTTAAAGTATAGATATAACAACCATACTCCTAACTTCTAATACAAATACAATTCCTATACATGAACTATATAATCATTCCCAGCAAATTACTACCTTTCTATTGATACCAAACATGACATAGTTCCTATGGATTATAGCATATATGAGATATTAATAGAAAATAATATCATAAATGGTTCCCTAAATCCGGACAGCATCACACAGGGCTCTGCCCTGCCCTTGGGGGGCGGGGGGAGAGGAATGCCAGGCTCCCTCTGTTCCCCCCCCCCTCGGCAGGGAGGGCATTGGTGTAGTCCTGTGGTAGACCTAAGTCGACTTAGGGCTACCCCATGTCTACACTGGTTTAATTCGACTTTAAAAAGTCGAATTAAGCCTTAAGTCTAATTAAATCTAGGTTTAATAAAGTCGACTTAATTTTCATTAAGTCGACTTTATTTTCCTTAAGTCGACTTAAGCAAGCTACTAAAGTCGACTTAAGGAAACTGTAGTGTAGACGCAGGGTAACAAGTGTAGACGCAACCTAATAGGGGGTACTAGAATTAACTCTTTTGAGCCACAGCAGCACTTTACAGTGAGAACCAGCAACTAAGAAGAACTGTTGCAAGTTCTTTTCCACACCAGATCGGTGCTCCCCAGAGGAAAGCAAGTACAGCAGCAATGTTGGTGCTTAGGGAAGTCCCACAAAGGTTTTGCAGCCTGACAGCCTCGTCTCTGGGGCAGAGCCTTGTCAGATGCAGCAATGATGATGCAGCAGTAGCCTAAAATTAACAGTACATATGTGATAAAGGCAAATATACACCAGCTACATATATGATATGATCATATTCAAGTAACAATTTGCATGTATACACTCCTTACTGCTTCACCAGTGTTCTACCACAGACTATCTGCAGCAGGCTTCCTTTCTTATTTAAAGTAGCTGAATATTTTGAATGGAAGTAGTATATTCTTGGGCATTTCCTTGGGCCCAGCATAACCCCTTTGCACTGTTTTGGTGGTTGAAAGGGGCCAAAAATTAACTGGGCCAGCCAACTGAGAATTTCTTTCATTTGGCAGACTAGCCAGAGCTAGCATGTTTGTGGGAGTATATGGCACCCCATTTCACATCTTCTGGGTACAGGAGAAATATTGTCAGGGGCCTGGCCAGGAGATAAGGGATGTGGCCAGAGCACCATGCACGCTGGTAATCTCTTCCTGGCATAATCCTTGTAGCTGTAGCAAGTTAAACCAAATGCTTCTCTAAGTTAGCCTTTTGTCTGGCCTCCCATGGTCAGGGAACTGTAGGGAGCTATCTTGCCCCCACCTTTCCTTTCCCACTCCTCAGCTGCACTGAGCAGATCCCTCATGAGGACTGAGCCTTCTGGCTTATTCTTGCAATTGATCCACAATGTGCTGAGAAACATCATTTGCATATCATTATTTGATCAGAGATCAGTCTTACGACAACAACCATCTATACCTTTTTTACATTTTCACTATTATACTTTACACTAAGTGAGAAAAAAAATCCCCTTTTATTTTCTTAGAGAAAACAGGCGTGAATAGTAAGAGAAAGTATAGGGAGAAATATTCTGTGGGCTGGGAGAGGGAGTAATATGAGCGAAAGGGATGTATAAAGTATGCAGAAGAAACACACTATTAATAGCATTTTTTCTTGAAACATAGAGATTTATATTATGTTCTGCCAATGCGCATTAAGCAGAGGTTTTCATTGAGCTGTCCACTGTGACACTTAGTTCATTTTTTCTGTGCGTTTTCAATTAACATAGAACCCAGCAATGTGTTAATCCTCTAGGGTGCATTATTTTGCATTTGTCAACACTGGATTTCTTCTGCCTCTATGCTCACAATTCATCCTCTGAAATTTCTCAGTCCTCTCTAATCTTGTATCCCAAAATGTGCCATCTACTTATTTTGTTACTCATTTTTTAAAATATTATTGATGAATACATTGAATATCTCTGTGCTGGTACAGAACCGTGTAGTATCCCACTGTTTAGTCATACTGAAAAATTGAGCAGTCACTCCTACTCTGTTTTCCTTCTCTTAGACAGTTTCTGCTCAATGGCAGCATTTTGCCTCTGAACACCTGTCTATTTGTTTCCTTAACTGTTTCTTGTGAAGGTTTTGGAAAGTCCGAATAAATTATGTCAATAGATTCTTTTTTATTCACAAATATACTGACATGCTCAAAAAGTTCTAGCAAATTGGAGAAATACAATCTTCCTTTATAGGAGGTATGCTGGTTTCTCTCTACTATATGATGTTACTCTTATGTGTTGCATAGTTCTATTTTTAACTCACTCTCTGTTTATCGGACACTGAAATAATCCTCATTGACCTCTAATTACCAAAGGCCCCTGTGCCATTTTAAAAGGTAGGTACAACATTTGCTACCCTTCAGTCCACCTGTACAGTGTCTAAACTATTGAAATAAATACACACTTTGGTAACTGTTCAACCACTTCATTAAATTCCTTCAGAACACTTGGATGAATGCCATCTGGTCCCACTTATCAGTTTCTCATTAGGTTATCAGTTTGTTCCACCAACTTCTCTTGTGACAATGAAATCTCTTGACAATCACTCTGACAAACTCATCTACCTCACCTGACAGTGTAGTCTTTACAACAGTCCCTTCTCAGACTCCCCATTGGCTTCTGAATCAGAGTCTAGCTACTTGTGCTCACCTTCAGGGCTCTTCCTGCCACTCTGCTCTCATCTCCTTTAATCTCCTCCCCAAACATCCTCCCTTCACGTAGACCAAGCTACCCACCTGATTGCCTCCTTTATGCCTTCACCCATCCGTCCTATGTTTGAAACCCCACCCACCCTATATGAAACAATTCCACTCCCATCTCTTTTATCAGGTCCCTCTCAAAACCTATGTCTTCAAGGAGGCTTATAAACTGTAGTCTCATAGGCTATGTCTACACTTACAAAGTTAAGTCGGCTTAACAAGGTCGACTTTAAGTCGACTTAAAGGAGTATACTGGCCTTAAGTCTACTTAAGGAGTCGACTTAAGGCTTAAGTCAACCTAAAAGGAGGCGTTATTAAGTCACCTTAAGCTTTCCTTAAGTCGACTTAAGGAAATGCTTAAACTGACTTAAGAAAAGCCCAGTGTGGACGCAGCTTTGTTTAGGTAGACTTAAGCGTCCTTAAGTCGACCTAACTTGCCAGTGTAGACGCACCAATATGGATTCAACAGTAACAGCTTTGTCAGTCTCAAGACCCCAGGCAATTGCCTCTCGTGATATTTTTCATCTCCTTCTATTAGGCTATGTCTACACTAGAAGAGTTAAGTCGACTTTATTAAGTCGACTTAATAAAGTTGACTTAAAGTCGACCTTATTAAGTCGACTTAACAAAAGTCGACTTAACTTTTCTAGTGTAGACATAGCCAGCCTTTTTGACCTTATTAAGTCGACTTAATTAGGTCGATTTAGGTGCTAATCCCCATCCACACTGGCTTAAGTGGACCCAATAAGGTTGACGTAAGCGTTAAGTCGACCTAAAACGAGGTGTTATTAAGTCAACTTAATTTTTCCTTAAGTCGATTTAAGGAAATGCTTAAGTTGACTTAAGGAAAGCCCAGTGTCGACATGAAGTAGTTTAGGGCAACTTAAGCCTCCTTAAGTTGACCTAACTTGTAAGTGTAGATGCACCCTTAGATTCCTGTGAATTCTTTCATTTAGTAGAGTGCTAAGTTTGCCTATGATACTCGCCCTGTCCTCGGGACAAACATTTGGCACCAGCTAGGCAAGTCACTTCTTAAGACCTTTCCTGAATCCACAATTGATATGTCAACTTCATCTCCCTTCCATGAGTTACCTGAGCATATGTCAAAACTATAGCATTGAGTGCTATAGAAAGAACTCAGCTAGATGCCTAAGACTATGCTTGACCCCCTTTAGGTGCCACAAAAAAGGCATTCTCTGAAATGGATATTTAATTTTTCTTTCTTTCTTAGGTTTTCTAAAATGTAACTTAAGGCACCTATCCTGTGCTCTGGGCACCTATTCCATACATTACAAATCACAAAACTTACAAGGAGTTGCCCATAAAGGCATCCACCTCAGCCCACCTGCTACTCAACCATGTTAGAAAAGAGAGAGAACAGAGGGAGTTTGCAGCATGCCTGGAAACGTTAACAAATCAGGCCTCTTCTGGAGCAGGTTCCAAAACTGAGGACCCCTTGTAGAGACCGCCTACTTTATGTTCATAACTGCTGATCTCTACAGTGTGGTGGCATATTACAGTGAGGCAAGTGAACACTAAGTCCCAAATCATGTAGGCTTTTCCAGGTTAAACCCAACACTTGGAATTCCACCCACAAGCCTATTAGAACTGATCTAACATGCTCCCAACAAACAATCCCACTGACACGAATTTTATTCTCTACTAGCTTCTGTGTCTGACTGCCCCTGAAGTTTAGCCCTGTGCAGAAAGCATCACAGCAGTCTCATCTTGAGATGACAGTGGCACACGTAACTGTAAAAAGATCTGCATCAGATAGAAAAGACAGCATATTATCTCCTTCCTCTCAGAACAGAGGCTACTGCAGAGTCATAACTTAACCCACCTTTGATTTTTGGTTCCATCTTCCATAGGATTTTCTTTGAAAGACTTTGCGTATGGGATCAAGCTCTAAATCACTCAAGTGAGGAGGAAGAATACAAGGTTTTTAACCAGTCAAATTGTTCCGGAAGGTTTGGGAAACCATTCTGACTCCCATCTGCCTGCATGTGTCCCCGCAACCTGGCCCCCTTCGCATTGTGCCCCTGACCATGACCAGGGTAGAGCATTGCAAGGCCCCTTTTTTATCCTGTACCCAAATGCACAGTTGAAGAATGATAATGAAACAGGGAAGGCCTCCAAAAGCAAATCTGGACGTTTTCCCCCACCTTACAGACGTAAATAAAAAGTCAAGACACTCTGACAATGGGAAATGGGATTTGAAACAAAAAAGGAATCCTTCATTTCGTCAGCTAGCCGAGATTTTTCGTAAGAGCTGTAATCCTACTGATGGGGTTACATCACCATTTGATATAAACCCCTACAGTAAGACTACACCTGCTACTAAGCTGTGTTGTAAATGTCTTTACTTTTTATATTTCATCTGAAGGGAGTTGTTAAAGTGGGTTTACAGGGTGATGGCTCTTTGAATAAAAGACATCAGGACTGAAACAGAGCTCTGCATGACACTTAATTTTCATTCTAATAAGCTCTCCTAAAATGTTACAAGATTTTGTTTTTTTCCCTAAATTTGCTTTCCCTTCCTGCATGATTATTCTTTTTTAAAAGGACACATTTGAAAAGAATGTGGGTGGGGTTTTTGCCCACATGACACCACTTCTCTTTTTACCCCAAGCCAGATATGCTCCTGACTCCTGAGCAGAAGAAATTTCTCTGAAGTTTTTGAAAGCCATCACTTTTAATTAGATTTTTTTTACTGTTCCTCTGAACTCCCAGGATTTCAGCTTGCCTTTTGTCTGAAGAGTGGCAAGGGATTCTCTGATGTGGTGGTGGTCAAACCTTAAGATTTCCCTTACACTTGCCCCACTGCATTAAAACCGTTTTCTTGACTCAGAACTGTACAGGGGGCTCTCCTTACTTGTCTTGTGGGAGTCACTGTAGCACTACAGAAGATAGCCTGTACTGTTTAGGAAAGGTAATGAGTGTGTCTGCTAATTCATCTTGCCCTGAGTAACAGCCCAGGAGTAAGAGGTGGAGACCAAGTTTTCGGCAATTTAGAACAGAGAATATTTCCATTAGGCCCCAGATTTGACATTTGGTTTTCTAGGGTTGTGTTTTTGTCTTGAAGAACAAGACAGGTGAAAGGTGATAGTGGAAATTGTTCATGAGCAGGAGCAACAGCAAGAAAGAAAAATCTGTTCTATCCATTAAAGGAATCATATCAATATTTACAAACAACCAGGCCACAGAAAACCAGATCTGTAATGTGATACTCACCTGGAGAACAAAGTTGTTGCACTTCAGGAAAATTCCACAGCAGTTGGGTGGGAGAATGGAGAAAGGTCTGTGCTGCACAGGACTCTTTGGAGCGGAAGGTAGGAAAAGGTTTTGAATGTGAAGAATTGTGTGCCAGTTTCTGAAAACAGCTCAATAAAGTAGTGTGGTTCAACCTGCAGCATCTAGATTATGGGAACTAGAAAGTAGTCTTACCTTTGAGGTGTGATGAGAAATAACACCTCCACCTCTTGCCCCTCCATTTTCCTTTAAAGCAGAAGACATTAGCAGGAAAACTAAATGTAAAAATGAATATCCCTGCAGTGGTAAAGTGTTAAATCAAGTAATTAAAGGATAGGAAATTCCATAAACTGACATTTCTCCCACAAGATTTATTGAATCACATTGCACATTTATGGTACTTTCGATTCCTATTTCCCTTGTGAAATCTACATTTTAGCTTATTATAATTACATCATTAGTGCATACCTTAAAATACACTACTAATAATCAGATTCATAACCAGCACTTATATGGAGCTGTACATAGTCACGGTGCTTTACAAATGGGCTTCCTATGCACTCAACATTCAGTGATAAGTCCTGAACATAGAATACCAGAGGTGCTAATTGTATTAATGCTCAGATAAAACCTTATATGTGTAGCCAGACAGGTCTGGCTAGAGTAGCAGAATCTAGTGAACTGACCTCAGGGCTAAGAACCTGGCACTGTCATGTTCTAAACCGGCCTCAGACACTGATCTGCTGTGTGGATTTCGGTAAATCACTTCAGGTGATATCCTGGCCCTATTAAAGTCAATAGGAATTTTGGTATTGATTTATTTGGGACCAGGATGCCACTCTAAATCTCTATCTCAGGTCCCCTATTTGCAAAATTGGAGTAATAATACTACTTGCTTCTCAAAAGTGTTATGAAGGATAGTTAGAAATTTTCCATCAAAACTCCTTTTCAATTAAAAATTGAGTTTTCAACCAACTGAAATTCTTCATCAACAATGTCCATTTCCACAGACAATTTAAAATCTAAGAAGTTTTCTGATTTTGGACAAAATTCTCTTGTGGGGGTGGGAGCAAGAAGGTTTGTCAAAAATTAAACGTTGTAACTGAAACTTTCCTTGGGGGAATATAAAACATTTTCTGACCAGTTCTTGCTATGAGGATTTCTTAGTCGAGGGTTTTAAAGCACTTTGAAAATGTAGAGTGCCAAGTATTTGATTTTATTACTAGAAGACACACATTTATAATGCTTTTTTTAAAATAGAATTTGATCAAATCTAGCACTGGGAAAAAATGAACAATGAAATGGTAAAGTAAGTCTCACAAATTGTCAGTTATTAATTATAGTACTCCCTTCTGCCACAGAATTTCCTTTGAGTGTCTCTAATCTTGCTAAGATGGGATTGGACTGGAAATCAGATAAATGAACTGTTTTGGACCACACTGAGATATATACTCACTGTTCTAGTTATTATATATGTATGCTGTAATGTACTTCACTAAAAAGAGGACCACAAAGAAATTAAGTAGCCCCTTCCTATTTGGTGTAGTGTCTCCAACTATACATCCCTTTCAAAGGGGAAAAAAAGATTGTTTAGAATGGTGCAGTGTTCTCATTTGAGAACAATGAAATGGAGTTAAGTAGGTTTAGGCTATCAAAGCTGTATCAATAATAAAACAACAATTACCAAAGATTTTTAAAAAACCAAAAGCTACAAAAGGTCATTTAAGATCTTGATTAGTAAAAGCTGCAAGTTATGTCACTATTATTGGAAGAATCATACATTCAAGAATGAGGAACACTACCAGATATTTACATATCGCAATAGTTTAATACATTTTTAGCACAATTCTACATTTTTCCTGAACATTCAGACTGTTAGTGTGCTAATTAGTATTAACAGTTCATTATTCTCTAGTTCAGAAAGTCTGCATTCCCCAACCAGGGAGCAGAAAAACCAGCATGTGACTTTGGTGATCAATCACATACCCCACTAACGGCCATACAGGTTTAGATCAATGGTCCATCTAGCCCAGTATCTTGTATCCCAATAGTGGTTAATGTTGGTGCTTCAGAGAGAATGAACAGAACAGGGCAATTATTGAGTGATCCATCCCCTGTTTTCTACTCCCAGCTTCTGGCATTCAGAGGTTAGGGACACCTAAAGAACAGAGTTGCATCCATAACCATATTGGGAAATAGCTATTGATGCCCTTATCTTTCATGAACTTACCCAACTCTTTTTTTAAACCACTTATAGTTTTGGCCTTCACAGCATCTTATGGCAATGAGTTCCAAAGGTTGACTGTGCTTTGTATGAAGTACTTCCTTTTGTTTGCTTTAAACCTGCTGCCTAGTTATTTCAGACCCTGGTTCTTGTGTTACGTGGAAGAGTAAATAACACTTCCTTACCATTTTCTTCACACCATTCCTGACGTTATAGACTTCTAAAACCCTCCTTAGTCATCTCTTATTCTCTGCTCATATAGAAACTTTTCCATAATCTTTTTTGCCACCCTTCTCTGTATCTTTCGTCAAATTCTAATATATATATTTGAGATGGGGCCATGAGACCTGAATGTAGTATTAAAGGCCGGGCTTTTTCTGTGATGGTACTCAGAGTACTGAGTACCAGCACCTTTTTTTTTCCTAGTGATGCAACCCTGGATCCTGTCGCTGCTGCCAGTGGCCCCAGATTCTTGGCTGAGTACCGGCACCTTTTCTTTTTTCTTTATTTCTTTTTTTACAAAAAACAAAACAAAACACTGATTAAAGGTTTGGGGACACCATAGATTTATATATTGGCATTATAATATTTACTGTCTTACCATCTATCCCTTTCCTTATGGCACAAATAACAAATTGTAATTACTCAGAGTTAAGTATGAATAACCCAAAGGCTGAAAATTGTTCATGGACACATTTGACAAATGCCTTCAAATAATGCAAACATGAGTGCATGATCTGCAGAGGGGTGAAAACCTGGTTTCAGGGGCTCCCAACCATCCTCCTTTTTTAATGGCTAGAAATTTATACAAGAGGGTCCTGCAACTTCTCTATTATAACATGGCGTTGTGGTATGGAAAAGACTGCAAACTACTGACGAAACATCCATTTGGACTTGTTTTCAAACTACTTATAGAGCAGACAGAATAATACTCAGTCTAACAAACATATATAAATGGTGGATCACTGAAAAATGGCTTCTTTAGGGTATTTATTTAAAAATATAAAAGGCCACTATTTTTTGCCAGAGGAGGAAGTCACTTTTTCAAAGGAAGCTTATTTGGTACTTCATGATCCAGCAAAAGGCGTTCACAATTGTAATAAAATATGCAGCAGCTCTCTTCTTTTACAAATGATATAACGTTGTTAATCTGCAGCACAGTTTAGTGCCAGGGGCTTGTGTGTGTGTGTCTCTCTGGCTATGTCTACACTTACAGAATTAAGTAGACTTTGTTAAGTTGACTTAAAGTCGACCTTGTTAAGTCGACTTAACAAATTGACTACACTTTAAGTTGACTTTGTTAAGTTGACTTAACAGCAGAGATAGCCGTTATATAGGCTTTAAGTCAACTTAATAACATCGACTTAGCGTTAATCCCCATCTACACTGGCCTTAAGTCAACCTAAAAGGAGGTGTTATTAAGTCAACTTAAGCTTTCCTTATGTCGACTTAAGGAAATGCATAAGTCGACTTAAGAAAAGCCCAGTGTGGACGCGGCTTTGTTTAGATTGACTTAAGCGTCCTTAAGTCGACCTAACTTGCCAGTGTAGACGCACCCTTTGTGTGTGTTATAGATGTAGATGGAAGACAATGGTACAATTGTGCTGGAGACCACATACAGGACAATAGCTCATCATTTAAAAAAAAATCCTAGTAACAAATATAAGTATAATATTCCTTGTTTTATGTGAAACTGTTAAAATGTGGAGACAGTGAAAATTCTCCTCTCTCCAGAGTAAAATGGACAGTTATATAGTAGTAATCTCCACATTTGCATCCAAATTGCGCCTTTTTGGATTGTGAGCTGATGCTGAATATTTCCATAGTGCCTCATAGTCTGTGCTGTGAATTGTTATTTACTAAATCCCAGTTTGATTTTCCTGTTCCAACACAACCTGAAAACTATACAAGGTATCATTTTCTAGCCCTCCCCCCAAATCAACTTAATGAACATATAAGGAAAGAAAATTAAAGAGAAGAAAATTAAGCATTTTAGCTCAGATCAATAGAACTCTTCAAGACCGTGTACTCTTAGCACTGAGTGAACCCAGTGTAATCCTCTGCCTATTGCATGTTGAGTTAACTTGCAAGAGAAATATGTTCTTCCTTATTGCCCTGTGCCTCATCATGAAAAAGGAAGCAGGGACTGCAAATTAAAATACTGTTGATTTAGTTTTTAAAGGGAGTGCCCAGGAGCATTTTCTCTGTAGTCACATGCTGGAAATTGAAGTATGTTGTGAACCGTCTGCACTATTACAATACAAAGAGAATATTTTATTATCATGTTATCATCATCCTGACATATCTTTGACTTCTCTTGCCTGACCAAATTTTTTTAAAAAAAGGAATCAAAAATGCTGTTCTGAGACGCATCAGTGACAGATGATACCCTGTGTCAGCAAAGATTCCACTGCTTCACTGCATCTGACGAAGTGGGTTATAGCCCACGAAAGCTTATGCTAAAGAAATCTGTTGGTGCCACAGGACTCTCGTTGTTTTTGCTGTACACAGACTAACATGGCTACCCCTCTGGAAACTGCTTCACATTGACTCTTACAGGACTTGACATGAGAGATACTGCAGTAGAGTCCTACAGGATATTCTATAGCATACTGGCAGAGGAATGCGGAAGGATTCCTGAACTGAAATGTACCATAGTCATGGTTCCTATGGTGCCACAAAGAGCTCAACAAGAAGTAGGCAATGAATGATGGGGAACTGTGTTTATGGTAATGTATTCGTATCATGTGAGCTTTGCATACATGAGGTTCTGAGTCACCAGTCCAAGGAATGTATTGCTCTTAAGGACGGTTTCTTCCCTTGTGCAACAGTTTGCTTGGCGTAAAATGGATGAACAGCAATTTTCACAGATCACAGAACAAGGGCGGGGTGATGGCTATCTCTTCAGTCTCAAGGGAATGTCTCAGAAAAGTCAGAGCAAGGATCTGGGAAAGATTTATTAATAACATATATAAGC
>ML685908.1:2750607-2862044 GCA_007922175.1 Pelusios castaneus | reverse complement strand
CACACACACACACACGCATGCTGCACTTGCTATTAGTTACTACTACAGAGGCACCCAGGGCCCTAAAGCACTGATTGCATACAAAGCCAAGGTCCTTCTCCTGAAAAGGTTACAATTAAGTGCAAATCAGCATAGGCTCTTGTATTTTAGGGGAGGAGGGCACAGTGGAAGAGCTGTAAAATGAAGGCTTCCCAGTATCTGTATGGTTATCCGTGAAGAAGAGAATGTTCTAAAGAGCAATCTAGATCTTGAAAACATTTTTTTTTAAGTATAGGGTATTAATACTGTAACATAATTTAAACAGCATATTAATGTAACAAGCCAAATTAAATGGATATTTCACCATTTGTACCAATTCAAGGGAACAGTCTCCTCTCAAAGCCCAGGATCTGCGTATGTAATTCCCCATTTATGCTAATAGGAGCTTTACTCCAAATTTAACAGAGCAGAAAGGTTTCACTAGGCACACAGGCTTTGTAAATAAATGAGCAGCATACAGCAAATATATTCTTTTAACAGGATTATCACTTTGATAGTCATTTAGTTGAGGTGGCTTTCTGTGTATCCTGGAATTCCTGGCTTGCCCTGTTTTCCACTGCAATGGGAGACGGAAAATCTGTGTAATACTTGACAGCTGCCTTTATTGGGACTTGCCAGTGGCTACTGGATGTACTTCCCTGACACAAAGGACCACTTCAAGCTTCCTGCTATAGATGCAATGAATGTAGCTGATGATCTGTCTTATTAAAAGTTATGAGGAAAGGATGTTCACTCCATTACTTCCAATAATACTGACTATGCAGAGAGAAGCTGGGTAATTTTACACAGAATTTAGCTGTGTTGGTCAGCACTTCAAAGCTGTCTCTTCCTCTCACATGCACTGCACAAAAACATTTAATATCATATTGCTGCCATGGTGGTCACTATTAAAATTTTTACAGTTTTTACCTCTTGCTTAATTACCATTGCCATGGTGTTTTCTGGTTCCTGCAGGCCCAAACCAAGGCCTTGCTAGTCCAAGAGCACACGGCGAGCTGACACAGATACTCAAGGTTTGTGCGGCTCCATGTGTGGTATTTCTTGCCCGTGAGGAAAAGCCATTGTTCAGTTTGCCATCCTCTGTAACCTGGAGGGAGTTGGGAGGGCGGGGGGGCTGGGTGGGGGAGGAGGGACGGGGCATGAGGAAGGGTGAAGGGGGAAGGCTTATAGGATGTTTAGAAGAGGAAGTATTGGGTGGATACAGGAAAGGGTTTAGCGGCTTATTGGGGGCAGACCCTCATGAAAGGGTTTTTTATGGCAGTGGGTATCTAGCTTTTGTTAGGGGCGGTTGAGGAACCTGGGGAAGCCTCCTTCGTTCCACCATTCTTCTCATGAACATCTCTTATTCTGGCCCCCATTTTGCCTTCTTTCAGCCACTCTCCCCAGCCAGTTAGTCTCCCCGCTCCTTCTTCTTCCTTCTTACCAGTTGCTGCCACTACCACCATCTCCTCCCTGGGGTTTTCACAGTGATGGATGGCAGCAGGGGAATGGAGAAAGAGGAAACAAAGAAGCTGCCTGAAACCAGGCTTCACAGTGACTGCTGGTAGCAGAGAAAAGTAACCACAACTGCCTGCCCACAGCCCAGATGAATGTGTCAGATCTCGGGTTTGTCTATGCTGCAGTCAGGGAACCAAATGCAGGACACTGGCAGACCATCTGCAGGACCATCCATGGAAACTCCTTTGTATTCTGAGTTGGGAAACTGTCCTCCTGGGCTACCTCGTAGGAATTCACTTCCCACTCAATCCTTTCCATTGCTCAGTGGAAACTGATGTTGGTGAGGGTCTGAGCATTCATAGTGCCTTCCCGCCCAGCTCTGCACAGGAAGTGCACATTTCTTGCCCAGCACTGCCCAAATTGTGCGCAACCATTCAGCAACTGTGATTGGAGTTGTCAGCATGGTGGACAATTCAAAACTCCCAACAATCAAACCTATGGGACTCCACTCCGGCCTACTGTTCACCTGCAGCAGATTCAAAGGCTCAGTCTCCACGGCCTCAGCTGTGAGGAAAGCAATGGAAGCAAATTAGGGTCTCAACTGAGAACTAATAGTAGTTATGTAGGCCAGAGGCATGGATGTGCGATACACTGAATCATACAGTACACTGAAGCTGGACAGTGAAACTAGCTCTCTTTTTTTTTTTTTTTTTGAATAAAGGAGCAGGTAAAGGAACTAATTGCTGGTTATCACAGCTGAACAAGGCGGAGAGATTATTATATGTAGCATGCACTGTCTCAAGGTATTACTTTCTCCAGGGTGCATAATATAAAGCTTTCTCCATTAAAGAGTGGCTTGATGGAAGGCTAACACTTTATTTCCCTTTCTCACCATCCTGCATAAGCAAAAGACACTTTATGAACAGTCTTCTTTGGGAAACTGCTGGCACTCATGAAGGAACACAATTAAAAGACACAGTAAAAATTGACAGTGCTCAGTGTGGGAAGCTGAAAATCCATTACAATCCTGATCGAACTATAAATAAAAATTCTAAATTAAATAAATCATGTACAATTATGGATTAAAATATGTTTATCTGTAATAACTTTGCACACAGGCCCTGACTCTTGTAATGGTTGCTGAGAGCACATGGCCTGCACAATTCTGTAATAATAAACAAGCTGCCTAGCAATGAGAGCCACATAGTGACTTTGTGGGGCCAAGCATTGCCTTCTTGTTACTTTTGAAGCATTCAGTGCTCTGTCTCATACATGAGAAACACAGCTTTATGTGCTTGGCTCTAGTTGAAAGAGCTTTTGTAATTCATCCTCCCGAAATGTCAGTGGACTAGAGCTGGGAAGTTATCATTATTAATGTGTTTCATTCCTCGTTTGTGCCACAAGAAGGGGAGGTTACTTATTGATAACTGGAGGTTCTTTGGCTATGTCTACACTAGAAAAAAGTTAAGTCGACTTAATTAAAGTCAATCTTATTAAGTTTACTTAACAAGGTGGACTAAGTCGACTTAAAGTTAAGTCGACTTAGTCCAGTTTGTTAAGTCGACCTAACTATCCTTAAGTCGACTTAATAAAGCCAACTTAAGGGTTACTCCCCGTCCGCATCGTCCTTAAGTCGACTTAAGGAGTAGACTTAAGGCTTATGTCGACCTAATGGGCGGTTCTTATTAGGTCGGGTTAAGCTTTTATTAAGTTGACTTAAGGAATTTCTTAAGTCAACTTAATCAAAGTCTGGTGTAGACAGGGAGTAATTTAGGTCAACTTAAGGGTCCTTAAGTCAACCTAAATTACTAATGTAGACATACCCTTTGGGCGCATCTACACTGGCAACTTAGGTCAACTTAAGGACGCTTAAATTGACTTACACAAAGCTGCATCCACAGTGGGCTTTTATTAAGTCGACTTAAGAGCTTACTTAAATCAACTTACTAACAGCTTAAGTTGACTTAATAACACCACCTCTGAAGGTCAACTTAAGCCTTAAGTCGACTTATTAAGTCGACTTACAGCCAGTGTGGACGGGGAATAGCACTAAGTTGATCGTATTAAGCTGACTTAAAGCCAGTGTGGACAGCTATGACTACACTACAGGCTCTGTTAAGTTGACTTAACAAAGTCGACTTTAAGTTGACCTTCCTAACTCGACTTAACAGAGTCGACTTAGCTTAACAAGTATAGACATACCCCAAGATTCTCTGGGTAGAGATAACGTGCCTTTTACTTCTCTCTCTGCTATGGAAACAACTAGGCATGGGGACTTTTAGAAGGACTTTCTCTTTTGTAGGTAAAAGACAATGGCCCTTTGGACATTTGCACTATGTCACTAGCCATCTCTGCTAGCAAAAGTAGCGGGGAGAATTTAAGCTTTAAAAAGAAAGCAACCATTGACGTTTTCAGACAAAACAAGGTAACTCACTCTCTGTCACAACTTCCCATGCAATGGTTGCTATTAGAAAAGAAAACATTTTACTCTTTTCATGTCTTCCTGCTTCTTTTTCATTTAGGCATTTTGCACACCTGCTGTGACGCTAGTGTGCTGGTTTAAAATCTTCTCCATGGCTGGTCTAAGGATTTTAGTTGCAACATGTTTGACGTTAAGCCCTTTTTCAACCTTACAGTTAAAAAAATCAAAATAAAATTTCTCTTTCGAAAATTTAGTGTCCTACTCCTAGTTTTTGCTACAATTCCTATTTGGGGAATGTTGATTGACCTTATGGTGTTGTCATTATTATTTAGTGGCTCAGCTACAGTTATTTCTTGAATTAACTCCTGTGTGCTACCTAAGCTGAGAAGTTTCTCTCTTTCTTTGTGTTCCAGCACTAGCTATATGAAGAAGCAATCATTTAACGCGTCGAGAAATTGCCTCTCTAAACCCTGTCTTAACATGGCATATGACCATTTTTTGCAAGCAGTTAAGTCACTCATTATTACTGTTTTATTAGACTTCATTACCTTTTGAGCTCCCTCAAATTGTGTGTTCAATATACGCTTTTTGAGTCTAACCCTACTCGTATATATGCATTCTTTGGAATTGGTAAGCAGATTCTGATGTAAGGTTTTCTTCACTCAAAAATGTTTCTGCATTACAGTCTGGAATTTTTCAAGGCACCTCTCTGTACTACAGTGATCTCTCTGCCTTTCTTGTGTACTATAGCTTGTAATGGGGTAACAGTGTTCCCAATTTTTGGCATCCCACCATGTTTCACAAATGGCTACTTAGGGGCCCTAAATATTACATCACAACTCAGAGCAAAACTTTTTCTTTGCTGTGACCAATTTCGGGAAAGCATATATATTACAGACTTAATTGCATGGTTTATAATGAAAAGTGCAACAGTTGATCACATGGTAAGTTTCTTAACCTGAAATCTTGTAAACCAAATATGTAATGCACAGCTTTCACTGAAATTCACCAAATCCAGTTGAGTTTCATTACTATAACTTTCACCCTTGGAGACAATGGACGCTGATCTCTTTCATATGACAGGGGGCTTTCCCTTTGTCATTTCTTGGTAAGTTTCCCCCTCTTCGGCCTACAAAGGCTTTCACATAACACCACTCCTTCTCGAGCTCTGGTTTATTAACAAACCGTCAAAAGGAAAATAAAACTCCTGGATGTGGCTGTTCCTTCAGCCAACTTGTTCCTTGTACTCCAGCCTTTCTGGTTGGAACTTTGCTTTCTGCAATCCTAGACCCTGTCACGGAAAGCTAAGAAGAGTCCTTGTGTATGGCCACTCACACCATTCATCTGCTCCTTATGAAACCATAAACTCGCTACCTGGAGTCGCCCATCTCTCATCTGAAAAGCCCCTTTATCTCTTCTGCCTTCTGACTCTCCATAGGCCTCTTTTATTTAGCTCCCAAAATCCTGACTTAGCCAAATGACTCACCTATCACAAGATATTACTCATTCTCTCCACCTGGGGCGGCAAGGCAAGTTTGTTACTGATGGGGCTAGGCCCATCTCCTCTTAAAGCTACCTCCACCGGCACCCTGCAATCATAAGACTACAGCCAGGAAAAACAAGTTCAGTTTCTCATCAGTTTTTCTATGTGGCAGAACCTTCCTTCACCAGTGGGATGAACAAATGTAAACCCATTGGTGTAAAACAAGCCTCACAAATGTGCTGCACACCTAGGCACCAGTCCAAAACCCTAGGTGTGCTACAGCACTTCAGAATGCCCCCTGCTGCTTAAAAAAAGCCACTGCCACCCGGTTCAGTGATGCTATGGTGCGCAAAAGGCCCCTGCTGCCAAAACACAGCCGTCATCAATTTCAGCAGTGGGGCAGTATGCAAGAGGACCTCCACCACAGAAAAAAGTTGCTGCCTCGGGTGCTTTCAGTGGCAGTGCGAGGTGGGGGAGATATGCAGCAGTGCTGAAAGTGTTGTGCTGGCGGCTTTTTTTTTTTTTTAAAAGGTGCCAGGGTGCATTCCGCTACCTAAGTATCGCACTGCAGCTAGGATTCACAGTCAAATTTCTGGCATGACCAGAGAAACAAGAAGGAAAAAATATATACAGCAATTGTAATGTTTTCATAAAAGAATCTTTGTATTTCCAAATTTAAATGTTTGTTGTTTTCAAGAAAGCGAAGACTGAAAAATGACATTATGGAATACCTATATACTTCAGTCCTAAAGTGATGAATATGTAGTTATCATCTAGGTAATTATAAGGCACATATCAGCGTAATATGACAATGTACACCTGAAATTCAATCCAGTGCAAAAGACATTACAGACTACTTAAATCCTCTGTTATCAGCTTACGCAGTATACAGGCGTTGTGTAAGCCTTCTGCACAGGGGTAGAGTTCACTCTAAAATAGTACAAAGTTTTTACATTGCAAATGACTGAAAATAAGGAGGCACACAATTTTTTATTTGGAACGAGAAGAAAAAAAGTCAAAATTTCAATTTTTATTCTGGTGAAGGACACAGCAGAAAGAAGTGAAATTATGAGAGTGATTTGAATTTTTAATAGCCTGTAAATTTGTAAGAATGAACCACTCTACATAATGATAGTGGCCTAATAATTTTAAATTGCTTCACACTACACATGCCCAGACCCCTAATAGACTCCAAATTCATCTGCTTATATTTTTTTCAACCCGTCCAATAACATGGAGCCACTCTCTATGCAGTGTAGAGTGTGAAATTAGTAATTATTGTAGCACTTCAGCTTTCTCAATGAGCTCTGGCACATTGGAAAGGAGTCAAACTCCATTCCAGACCTAGAGGATCAAAACATACTGAACTGCTTAAATTAAATGTTCTATTCAGGAAACTTAGATTGGTCCTAAAAAACTACGGGTTTTTTTTTTTACAAAAAGGAAAAGTTACGTTTGAAAATATAAGGAATATCAGCCTAAAAAACAAAGGACATCCTCTGGGGTTTATATGTTTACTGAGTTAGGTAAAGACATTTAAGAAACAGAAATGACACGCAGGTATGGTGAAAGAGTATCTCATTGAAAGTTGTGAGACTACGTTTGTGAGCTGAATGCATGTATACTATAGGAACTTTGGGAACGTCCAGGTGCTTTAAATTTACACTGTTAAGAGGCTTACTTATTGTTGCCCCAGTGTCTCACTAATATACAAGTTCAGCACCGAATGTAGTGCACTTGACACAGACAACTTTCTGGGATACTGGGCTGAGGGGGGGCCACTGGGCTCAAAGTGCTGTATTTGTTTTTAGCAACAAAAGGCAAAATAGAATGTTTGAAGTAAAATGTTTCAGATATTCTGTATTTGGAGTCATGAATATAATGAATAAATGCAGAGTTATGGATCCTAGCATGCAAATTTATTGTCTTATATGACAGGGCTAAAGCATATATGCAAATCGTTCATCAACGTTGTGAAATGGACTAAACAATGCAATAAAAATCAGGTATTCAAGAGTTTAACTAATGGAGGGGGCACTGAAAACACTTCTTGTGTGAGGGCCAGCTGGTCTAGGGGTGGCCGTATAAAAGTTGAGTGCTATTAATATATCTAATAAGGAGGACCTTTGTTGTTGATGTTGGACCTGGTTGATGTTGGACTGGGTTCTTCTCATTCTCTTTATTTCCTCCCTCCCAGTTTACAGTTACATACTGGGTTTTTTTTTAACAGCATGTAGCTTGTTAAAAAGCAGAAGTTTTATAATGATTGTGGCATGTAGATAAGAATGAACTCTTGAGAAGCCCCAGAGCCCAAATTAGCAATCAGCAGCACACTATCCAAAAGAACTTAAAATGGCAAAGCCAGCCCTAGGCCATGCAGGAAATCTGATAATGAGCATTCAAGGAACTGCTACTTGAGGATTCCTACCATGAGCGAAAATGTTTGGAAAGTTTCAGGCTGACATCCCCAGGATTTGGGGGTCAATTCACTATTGGGCTGCATGGAGTTTTTAACCATACCAGTTCAGTGGAATTAGTATAACATGCAAATTTTACGAAACCACATGTTGACCTTTATGGAATAATAGTTCATCTTTGCTGGCCCATAATTTGACTGGCACTTTAAACTCTGGGTGTGTTGTCTTAAATCAAGATGGTCTCTACAGGGACTATTTGACAAAAACTTGGAACTTGCAGCCCATGGGCCTAGCTATGCCAGGTACTGAGCGCCCTCACCTCTCACTGAAATCAGGGTAAGTCAAGTGCTCTCAGCTCATAGCACCATTGGGCCTTAACATTACAGCTAAAAACGTAAGTGGTAATGTTTATTTGCTCTGTCATTTCATGTTCTTCTTTCCAAAGAGGTTTCAGCTAAAGGTCAAGGGAGAGCTACTGTGTATTTTTTTCTTCAAACAAAATCAATTGAAGGACCTGGAACACAATAAGTTATGTTACAGGGCTGCACTTGCATGTAGTCCCATTGGAGACCTATCAGAGTGAGCTAGCACTGCTGGGAAATATCTCTAGCTACCACGGCTAATCAATACCTCTGTTCATTATACTGTCTCTGATGAATATGGGTAATGATTGGGTGAACATGAGTCAGGTGACTAAAAATAAACTACTTCATGCAAGATCAATAGTGGGGGGTTTCAGTATTACACCAGGCATTTCAATGTTCTTTTTATTCCTATCCTCCTCCCCCTTCCCTTTTGTTGATAGATCAACATCATCGTAGGAGTAGCTTTATTAAATTAGCAGCACTTAATCTACTGTCATGTTGTCAACTTGCAGGGAGTCAGCAAGCAGACAGCAAGTTTTCAAGTGGCCCACTGTGTGCTGACTGGCTCTCACCCAGACAGTTAGCTTACTGCTCTGCCAAAAGCCATCTTTATGGGTGCCCGCTAATATCCCTTCTCTGACTATGAAAAACCTACGTTAAAAAAAAATCTGTTTGAGGGGAATTCATGCCAATTATAAATGTGTTAGAACAGATGAAAAGATTGTAATTATGTTTGGCTTCCACGCAAAACTACATTAACACATCTATGACATTTAATAACATGGGAGGATATCCACATGCCTCAACAGAGGTTGACTTTAAAGGTTAAGCAATTTGGGGGAATTTTTTTCTGATCCCCTTCTTCTGCTCGTATGCATGTTAAAAAAGGCTGCGTTTGCTTGCAGCATTCTTTAAAGGGGGTGGGGCATTGTTCACATAGATGGGTTCTAAAAGCTAACGATTGAAAGTCAATAATAGATTAAAACCATTCAGATCCTTATTGGGCTATTTATGTGGCGGTGATGGAAAAGCTGACAAACTAAGCCCTGTTCTACACTGCCGTGCAATTTTGGCAGCAATAGAAGGGAGATACACAAAGTACTTTAAATATCTTGCCTACTACAGCCTGCTTACCGTGGTGTCTTCAATAGGCTGAGTGGGACGGAAATGACTGGCTCAGTCAATCACAAGCCCTGAGTAAACAACCTCTCAAGCCTTTTGTTAATGGCAAAATGGGACTTCTTGTTGTGTCTATGTAGGTAATGCAAGGTGCTGACCAATCTGGCTGACTCCAGCAAAGCACTTATGGATAACTTAATTGTAAGTGTGCACATAGTCCCACCGAAATAATTTGGGATTACATGCTTAAAGTTAAGCACACACTTAAACGTTTTGTTAGATTAAGGCCAGAATGCTCAGCAGCTTGTTGGATTGAGCTCATAAAGAAAAGTTGTGTTATTTCCTCAACTAAGTCTGCTTAAATAGAATTACTCTGACTCATGATCAAATACATTGACTCTGATATGCCTGTAATGTGGCCGCTCTGTCCCTCCAAACATAGACACACACACACACACAGAGAAAGACCATATTATGAGACATCTCTTCACCTGCTTGTTTTCTTTCTGGATAACAAGCACAATATGCTGAAATCATTAGAGTCACAAGGATACAAACTGAAACAAAAGCAATTACCCAGAAAGACTGTTGCTATCATTCTGTCAGGAGCTGTGAGTGTCCACAACAGTGCAGAAAAGGAACAGACTCTTAAAAGATAAAGTAAAATTCATCTAATTTGTTTTCCTTTGACACTGGACTCAGAGACTCCCCCATAGCACTTCTACAATGTGGAGCTAAAGCCAGGGACAAGGAGCCTAAGAAGACTCCTTGGGTGATAATATTGAAGGCCTCATGTTAGTTTATTATGCTACAGCCAGTGTAGAGGTGGCCATGGCCAATGTCCCTCATGCCTCCTCCACTTGGCACTTGCCAAGGGCAATGAATCTCTAACAGTATACTATTACTGGACACACATTGCGCTCGGTGAGTGACGATGGCAGGACAGTATACTAGCCTACAGTTCTTTAGACCTAGGTTCAATTCCCTGCAGTATCACAGATGTCCATGTGACCCCAGGCATGTGACCTGTGCCTCAGTTACCCATCACTAAAGTTGAGATAATAGCACTGTCCTACCTTAATAGGGGTGTTGTGAGGCTAAATGGCAATGCACCTAGATATGGGGGTGGGGGGCGTATAAGTACCTTCAATAGATATGGTGGGCTGAGAAAAGTCAGTGATAGCAGTGCGTGATGAACAGTAATCTGTTAAGACTAGAATCAACCTAAATTTGTACTAAAACTTTTTTTTAAAAAGTCATCCAGCTACAGTTGGGACATATTGAAAGTAACATGAAATAGGGGGTCCATTAAAAGGCCTCATTTTTTAATTGGTGATGTAGCTGTGTAAGTCCAGAGAACAAGATATTCATGGCAAAAAAAATTTTCTTCTGTTCAAGGTTAAGACAAGTGTATTTTTCCAAATAAAATGAGCATAAAAATGTTGTGTACAGATCTCAAAATAACATGAGACCATGTTTTGTGTGTAAGGGAGCATAATTCAAGACATGTACTATGTATACATTTGTAAAAGGCTGTGAGTCATGGTAAAATTAAGAACAGATAGAGGGAGAGAGAGGTCAGTGACTGATAAATCTTTAATATAAAAATTGTACAAGAATTTTGATACAAATTACAAGAGGTATTTGGACAAAATATGAATAAAATTCCATTTACATCCCCAAACCCTTATGCATTTTATGCAAAAGACATACTGTAGGACAGTTATAATACAGAAAATACAAGAAAAGAAATAACAAATTAAAAACAGGACTTCTAATTCCCTCAGACTACTAATGGAAAAAACTTGTTTAGGGTACATACAGTATTTATGAAGCTACCAATGTCATGATTATTAGATCGACGTGATGCAAGCTTTTCAATTCCCCTGGTACAGCTATATTCTGTAGTGCATGCTTTGGTTCTGCAGGCAGGATAGCAAAGCATTCATGTTTCACTCACACTGAGAATAAAACGTGAAAACAAAAAGGCTAATATCTTAAAGACTGCAAAACTATTCACCCTCCAAAAAATCTTACTGTTGCTGGAACATGTGCCTGGCAAGTTCTCAACAAAGTCCATTAAACCAGTTTAACTTTGAGAGACAGCAGTGGTTTTGCCACACTGAAGCACATTTCCCCAACCCCCAAATGCACTTGGCATGTTACTGAACAATAAATCTATGTACCAGAGCCAGGAGAAACCTTCGATACTCAATTAGAAAAGGGCTCTTGGCCTTTTTTTGTCTGACTAAACTGGTATGTGCAGAGTTAAGGCCCCAAGATTCATAGAGGTTCAAACTCAGTTTACCAATGCTTGAAATCTCAGTGTGTACCAACAGGTAAGATTGAAATGTTTCTAGTTTGCTAGAACTGGAAGCAGAACTAGAGGCGATGTTGGAAAACACCATGTAGGTTGGTCTATGTGACCTTTCTTAGCGAACACTGCTAAAACAACAAATGTGCCTGAAGACAGGAACCTCAGAAGACTAGGAAGTAACCAGAGACAGCAAAAACCCCTTTCATGGTGGGTTTGAGCCAGCTGTGCTGAGAAGTTGATGGGTGAAAAACAGAATTTGAGTTATCCACTTTTGGTCAACCCCCCACCCAAGTTGAACTTGAACTAAACATCAGTTCTGAATGCATTCAAGGTTCAAATCAAATGTTTTTCATATCTGTATTACGCACATTATACTGGAGCACAGAACATGGTGAGCTTTCGAGAGAAGCAGAGACAACAAGCACAAACTGAGAACACACCACTCAGGGAACACAAAGAATGGTGCCCCTCAGGAAACAGCTGCATGATGGGAAAGGTCTTTGTGTGGCACATGAACCAAAGTTTGCACAAGAAAGACCAGCACACTGGCATTTATATTTATAGACAGCCATGGCAGATAAACATATAATACTAGGACATTTCATTCACATAAACACTTTACAAACTGTAAATGTCTGTATGGGTAGAACACACGAACTTTTCCAAAGGGAGCAGTGTCAGGAGGATGTGTTATTTTTCCTCAGAGCAATTTTTTGTGGAGGAAGATCAAATTCAGGGGAAAAGAGAAAATGAGGGTTCTGGATAATTGTAGAGAGATGTACTTAAAAACCTCCTGATTAAACAATGGTAAAAAAATAATGAACAAGCCAACCTTAGTTAGTTTATACATTTCAAGTCAACTTATTTACCCAGTACATTGTCTGGGAGACTAAGAGGAATACCTCTAGAGTTACAAGTCACACAACTACTGTACCATTTCACAGCTGGGACAGGAAGAACACATTTTCTCTTACCAATGTAAAAAGTGGTGGGGATAAAGGAAGACAGGCTCTTAAACAAACAGTTCAGGACTATGAATGGTAATTGCATAACTTTTTCCTTTATCCTCCTCCTCACACACACACACACACACACACAAACACAAGTGCCACTATTCCCCCAGAGTCACCTTTCACAATCTGTTGCATTCCATAACAGAAACAGACAGATTCTGATTAACTATTGATGAGTTTGCCATCTCAACTGTACATTATCTTTTGTTTGACAATGGGCGCCTTATAAAATCTTTATGTGTCACTTAACTAGTGTTGCTCCCTCCTTCAGAAATATATTTACAATGGATGCTCTTCTTCATTTTCCCAAAATACTTTTGTCCCAAAGATTTGGAAGTAGGAAGATTATCAACAGAAGAAACCTTTCTATCAAATATATTAGAAATATACTCATTCAAGCTTCCTGTCTTATTTAGGATTTTCGGGAAACATTCAGGCAGATATGCCAGAATCGTGCAATTTTGGCCTTCTATTGCCTTCTAGTCTAAAACATGTTAAGATATATTTCTGTCAGTAACATAGGGATCACTAAATACTCACACATACCGTAGAAAGCTCTCCGAATCCACAAAGTTTCTCTGATCAGAAATGCTTGATTTCTATAAACAGCCTTCAACAATGCTACTGAAAGGAGTCCTACTCTAGCCTGAACCAGTCATTATATATTTGCTTATTTGATTTGGGCTAAATTCTGCTTCCTTTTACACTTGTCGTAACTCCATTGTGGGACTGATGTGTGGGCACAATTTGGACTCAACCTTTGATTTAAGAAATGAATAGCCAATCCTCTTCTGCCACACCACCCTTTCAGGAAATGTCTGTTAATCTGTCCCTTATTATAATTTCTCATGCACTTGATTAGAGGGGGAAGGAAAAGAACCATGACCTCATCTCTGATTGTTAAAAGGCCTTAGCTTATTTACAGCAAGAGACAATGTCTCAAATGCAACAAGCTCCAAAATGCAATATAGGACTGAAGAGATATTAGCATCAAGGACCTACAAACTGAAGCTGCTTCCTATCAGTCATCACTAGTCAACAGGTTCCTTTAAAACCATACATCCGTCAAATGATACATACATCTATGCTGATCAACCTCAAAACGTGTTAATACTGAACATTCTATTCTTTGTTTGAATCCAACCTTCTGTTTTTAGGAATTGCACTGGCCTTTCATGAACTCCAGTACCATTCACAATTCCAGAGGTCACTGCCCCTAGAAACCTTGGTCGTAAGTGCTTCAGGAAAGTATGGCTTAACCTTTTAAAAATATATATTCTAATTATACTACAAGAAAATTATGGTTCAATTCCTCCTCCAGCATCTTGAGCTTTCACAAATTTGTGCAGAGTCAAATTTTAGCTCTGATAAAAAACATAAGCAGAGCTAAAGGAAGGACTACAGTCTTGGACAATGGATTTATCTAGTACTCAAGAATATTTGCTTCCTCAACTTAGAGTTTTAAAAAAATACTACCCCTTTCCAATGTATTTCCTTCAATCAGCTTTCTTTCCAGCCCACCTCAAGAAGCACTTGTTGAATCTATGTTTTTGTCAATTCTTTTTTAATTAAAACAAAACCCAGGGTAAATTTCTCATTTCAGATAGCAGAGCCTGTCTCTCTAATATTGTGTTTCCCGTATGTCCATGGAGATCCCCATCTCAGCATGAAATGTCCATATTGAGTGAAAATGATTGACTGGAACTGGCACTCACTGTATGGATCTGAGAGAATTTTACCCTGAGTTAATTATGCCACAGAATGAACTAAGACCAAAAAAAAAAAAAAAAGTATCCACTTTATCATCTAACTTCTACAATGAGACTTACGGCAAAAGTACGCCTCTTTCTAACAGGCACAGCGTGGCTTTATGCTGATCCAAAGCAATTAGTTTCTAAATAAGCAGACAAAAATGCCATCACAGACAGCATTTCTCAGCTGACCTTTTGTTAAGAAGTCATCTTGTTACTGTCTGCCTGATAGCTGCATAGAGTAGCCAGTTGCAGCCTTGGGCTTTGCAAAAACAAATTGAAGAACTCCAGATGGGACCTCACTGCAGATCTGTGCATGAGTGTGTGAGAGAGAGAGAGAGACTGAGAGGGAGAGAGTGCGCATGTCAGGCAACTCAGAGGAAAGGCTACTTCTTGTACTCAATTTCCCCTTCACAAGGGATAAACAGGCAATTACGCATCCTTTTATATTTGATGGCCAAGTGCTGAACTTGAAAGCACACTATTAGTTTGTGTCCCTTCAGGGCCAGCGCAATAAGTAGCCAGGAGAGCTGGGGCCAGGGAAGAGAGGGTGTTGTCTGCTGTTAGTGTGACAGTCTTGTCAGCAGCATTCACATTACTGGAAGGTAATAAAGTGACAAGTAAGTTATTAGAAAGATATGAGGTGAAATTGAACTGAAGCTTCTTGCTGCTCAGTTCTGTTTTTTTCCTGTTTTGTAATGGGCCACTATTTGTTACAAACCAGGCCTTGTCTTGAGATATTATATGAAAAGAAAGTATTTATTCTTTTCAGTAAAGGTCACATGAATTTACAACCCCACACTTTAGAGAAGAGGAATGGGAAAAAATAGTTTCATGACAACTACTGCATGTTGCTGTTTAAAAAAAAAATACAGTGGCATCATAATGAGCAATAATGCTGACAAGTCAGTGGACTTGTCAAAAATGCAGCTTTTTATTTTTTAAACTCCTTGGTGGCTAAAGAACTCTTTCCCACTAGTGTTAATGCCAAACATAATAGTATTTAGTATTGGAAAATTCTTGACCAGTACCTTGATCAAGAGGACAAAGGTGTCTTCTTAGTTTTTTAACTGTCACTATGAGGATGGACCAGGAAACAAACTGCAATGAGGATAATTAAGTAAAGACTTAGAAAAATAATAACTGATGCTCCCACATGGGAGTCACTGATTCATAGACAGAAACCATGGGACTGGAGCAGACAGACATGTGCTAACACATGGGTGAAGGCCACCATATGATGTAGCTCTGTGTAGAAATTAAAAACATTGGGCATGGAAAAATGTTCCTTTCATATTCTTTGGGTGGGGTGAAGCTCACCATGGGAATCAGAGGGGATATGCTGATCCCTATCTAGCACTAAAGTCACTGTTCTGTTGTGTTACTCTAGCAGCAAAGTGGGCCTAAGGAAGAACACCTGACACACCCCAGCTGCCATCATGCATTTGCCACTCACCTTCTTCCCACAGAGAACTTTGGCTGCCTCTTGCACCTACTTCAGGGAACTTCTCACCTTTTCTTCAAATAAAAATCATTCTGGTAGCATACCTAAGCAAAGAGAAGCCAAGAAAACTTTCTTTGGGGGTGGGAGGGAAAACAACGGTTCCATTTTTTCCCCAATAAATAGCTGGCATTTAAAATTTAAAGGAGCATGTGTACATTTCTAACATCTTCCTTCTCCAGAAACAGTGAAAAACTTCTGGGAATTTCTGTTGAGTGGAGGCAAATGTATTTCTCAAAAGATGTCTAATATGTTAGCTGATGTCCCATATACTACTGCTAAAAAGGGGTCCTACCCAACTCCTTTGATTTTAAAACCCTCAGACTTATTGAAGGACAGTGTGTTTTGGAATTCAAATCATAATCTTTCATTTTGTGGATGGTCCTTATCTTTGGAATGGGTCAAACCAAAATCTTGATCACTATAACAACTGTGTTGGATACTTAATTATATTTAATAAGTGGGAGAGAGAGAACACCCAGATGGACAGGGTAAAGTTAGTTAAGGGGCATGCAGTCCCCCTGCCATCATTATATATATATCGGACCTCATCACGAGCTGAACTCTTGAGAGATGCTGTGGCACACTCTTTGCATTTTAGGCATGACGACTCATTTCCTTGGTTCTTTATTTGGGGATGAATGATGGGGGAATGGGGGAAGGGATGGTTATATCCTGCTGAAATGAATGGAGGAGATGCAGTTTTACTTCCACAAGAGAAAGAAAGAAAATATGTGAATTTTACTCAGTACAAGTACAGCCCACCATTTCCAACTGTAAAGTGTCTCAATTTCCCTGGGAAACAGTCAATTTTTATGAGCAGGGTTCTTGAAAAATTGTTTAAGAGAATTTTTTAGAGAAATGTGTAAGTACTAAATAGGCCTTTTAACGCACACCTTACACAACTTATCATAGTCCATTGTGATTCAATGAGCAAGTTCCTGCACTACATGCTCATTATTCCAATGTCACCACATCACGTGCTGTAGTTTAAGCGTTGGATGGATTTTGCATTATCAACCTCTTTTTCATGACACCTATCAGGCTGAAACATAGTTCACACATAGTACTTAAATATGGTAATCTGTGTAATAATACTTTGTATTTATATTTCCTCTTTACAAACAACTAATTAGTCCTCACAACACCCCTGTGAGGTAGGTAAGTATTATTATTTATTATCCCCATATTCACAGATGAGTAAACTCAGCTACAAAAGGAGAAGTGATTTACCCAAGACCAAAGACAGCCAGTGTCAAAACCAGGATTAGAATTAAGCAGTTCCTGTGTCCTGCTTTTTGACCACACTGCCTCTTTTTTATAATGGTTTAATACTAGGGCTTCCAAAGGAACATAGTGTTTATCTGGTATCATATGCTTGCTTAAAAAAAAATGACGATAATGATAATAAACACGCAAGCTCCAGACAAGAAGTGACTCTCTTTTAAAGAAAGAGATGCAGAGTTAGTTCTCATAGTGCAATAAGCTCTTTTGATATTTACCAAAAATATTTTGTTCATTTCAAAATAGACATACCAAAATTACTTAGCGCACATGCTCACTAACTACTGGAACATAACTTTTTCAGATCTCTCCTTGAAATAAATAAACGGAAGTGTTTCCCTTTCCTCCTCTCCAGGATGTCACTTTGGTTCATATGAAAGGTACTGGATTCACAGCTCTGGAAACTGAAGAGGTAGCCATAGAACAACTACAACGTGGACAGGAGTGCCTGCTTCCCACCAATACACCTCAGTCCTGTACCTGGAGAGACGGTAGGTCAAGTCTCTAAACTCTTTCAATCCATGGCCTCTGTTGAGACTACACACTAATGCCAGTTGTTCTCACGATGTCCACCAGCAACTGGATTAAGACCAAACTCATTTCACACAGACCACTGCTGTGCTTTGGGATCTGAGACTTACATTTCCAACAATGCCAGTTTTATCACAGGAATTTTTCTGATGTCTCTAGACTCTCAGGTGCATTGGGGGAGGGGGAGGGGAGCTCCCATTCAATTCAAGGTGAGTTTAAGTGTCCTCACAAAATCAACCAGTGTCATAAGCCATCACTAGTGTTGGGCGTGTACATTAATTATGTCTAGATATGACAGCATGTCAGATTCTCTACAAAGAGGGCAGGTTGATACTGAAGAAACCTGAGCTTTTCTATACACAGTCATCTTCTCCTAAGCACAGTGGGGGACTAGTTTAAAATGATGTGACAACACGAATCCAGGGATTTAAAAGGCTTTTGGGGGTTTGTCTCTGATCCGTTCTACTTTTCTAACATCCTATTTCATTTTATGCAATAAGCAGACATTTTCTCTGTAATTCATTTGCTGAATTGATCTGCTGCTGCTGTTTAATTTTCCAAACTAGTTTACCAAAACCATTTGACCTTTAGCAGAAACAGAGTAAAATGAGAATGCAAAACAGTGATTCATTCAGTAAAGATTTATATACCTCAAATGTGTTTTTCATTAAAAAAAAGATATTTATTTATATCATACATACTTGAAAAACAGTTTTTCTGAAGATATCATTCAGTTATTTTTGTTTTGTCTTTCAAACTCTCCATTTTGCTTGGTTCCTAATAGCTCAGGATTGTGACAGGAGTTCAGTACAGATAACACTACAAAGTTTCATATATTGAGAAGAATGCACCTTTACTGTTCTAACTTCCCTCTTTCCAAAACATACTGGACAAGTAGAACATAAACCAAAGCAGATCTCTTCATTTAATTTGACAAGGAACAAAATTAAGAATTTGGGGAAAGGTGAAAAAAATGCAAAATAATCAGTCAGCAAAAACTATTTAGGGTTTTGCTGTACATGTTTCTTGTCTGACACACTAGACTTTTCATATAGTTTCTATGGAGTCCACAGATGTTTTCAGTCTTTTCTCACTGTACAAAACTAAGGAGTGACCAGAAGCTGGCCTTAAACAATAAATCCCATAGGAGCATGTTTTCAGTCTCTCTAGAAAGATTTTTTTTAAATTTTATTTTCTACAAATGGCAACACTGAATTATCTGTTGATTCTTACTTTTGGAATACTGAAATGCATTGTACAATGAATCCTGAAGGGTGAGGATCCACATTAACAGTTTCCTCTGGCATATTGAACAGGAGTGAGTACTCATGTGGACAACGTGATCAAAACACACAACAAATCAAAACAACCTGAAGCTGAAACAAAGGAGCATTTCTGATTCTCAGCATAACAAGAGAAATGTTCTAGGCCATTAAACACAGAAAAGGAATATACATTGTCTTTAAGTGAGCATTCTATGCTGAAATATTCCTTGGCTTTATAAAAAGAAGTCTATAACACATACCCTAATGGTTTTGGCTGTAGGCTGAACTTAAGTAAATATCATCATTCAGTCAGTATGTTGCGGTAGCTTAGGCTGCCAGTGCGGTTTACCAGCTCAAGCACCATGTGTAAACACCGGAAACAAAAAAAGATTGGGAGAGCAGCCTCTCCCTCTGTCTTTCTCAATTGCTTGATTCCTTTCTCTTTTTCCTGGACTTACTTTCATTCTTCTCTGATGAGCCATGTGGTTAAAACACAAAACAGTAACACAACTAGAGTTTTGGGTTTGTTTGGTTTTTTTTTTTTTTGCTTCTAATTTATCCAACAGGAAGGTTACCAAATAAAAAGTCCAGCACATGTTCATAGAGTTTTTAAGTGCTTCTGCCATTAGTGTCTTTGTTTGCTTCTGTAAAACATGCCTTAATCATACTACAGCACTTTCCACTGCAAATCAGACAACTTTACAGAACAACAGAGTTGAGATTTTTTCTCTTTCTTTCTTTAAAAAAACAAAAACAACCCCCCCCCACACACAAAACAACACAAGAGCCTAGGCCTCAGTAAGGAGCACAAGAATGGATTCACTGTATCTAGCTTTGTTCTGAAGAAAGTAATTTCAGCATTTATATCCTGCAATATTATCCTTGCTCACAGAGAAAATGCCATCACTGATTCACACCACATAATTCTGTTTTCCTTTTATGTAACATAACATTTAAGAAATAAAGATGAACTGTTGATTCTAATAATATTTGACACTTGAAAAAAGCACCAAATGTTCTTATTTTTTTCCCCCTATAATTTTTCTATTGGCCAAAATAACAGCCTCTGGTTACGGTGAGTACCTAGTTATATTTCCTTTTCTGAAAACTTGTGCAAAGTTGGCACTTTTGTGTTAACACTAAACACTAATACTTTCTGTTTGGCATTCATGCCCTATATTGACCAGACCACTTTTATCTAAGTGTTCTTTTTTTAAAGACACTTACTGAAAGTATGGCAATAGTTTAAGGGAAAAAAAAACATGGATATTATTACACATCCCCTTGTAGTGTATGAAAAAAGTGCATGACTGGATTTATGTAATAGTACAAGACAAAAAAACTGTATCAGATCAGGTACTGTAAAGCATGCCAGCACCTCTGTATTACTTATATATAGCAGGTAGTTAAAACAAGACCGTGTTTCTTTTTAAAATGTGCATTAAAGCTAACATAAATGAATAGAGCTAACCAGCAAACTATTTTTCTCTGCATATCTAACAGCGGATGTAACTGTAAAAAATTTTTTTAAAAAAAGTTAAACCACCATCAATACAATTGTTTTACATCATATGCCTCTCAAGGCTCAATATATATACAAGTGTAACAGCCATGCTTAGTAGAAGGTTCTCCCAAAGGCTTAAAGTACACAAAGACAACCGAGACTTTTTTCCTTTTTTTTGCTTCTTTGTTTTTTGTTTTGTTTTTTTAGCAGGCAATAGTCATGGGTAGAACATATTGTCTCTTTGGGGTTGACCAAGAATGTCAGAACAAAACTGGGGCTAATTGCAAGTTTTTGTGTTTTTTTATTGAGGGTATTTCACCCCCGCTTAAAGATTCCGTCCCTTCTTCCCCTTTCCCTCCTCCCCCCAAAAATACAACAAAGGAAAATGAAAAAACAAACAAACAAAAAGCACCTGGTGTTTTTCTTTCTTTTGTTAAAAAAAGAAAAAGATATATATGTATATTTATATATATCTATATATATATAGACTGTATATGGCAGTTCAAACATGATAGGCCTCCGTGAGAGCTGGCATTTGCGTGTCCATCCTTAAACTAATCTACTGAAGTGAAGGGAATGTTTTTATGCAGGTTAGGGTTCTGACTGTGCCGATTTCGGCTGCGAACAGAGGAAAACATCATGTTGCACCCAGGGACTTTGCACTTGTGCATTTCTCGCAAGTGCACTGTTTTATAGTGTACCCTGAGGGTCCCCTTGTTGCTGTACATTTTGTGGCAAATGTTACACATTATCCCACCGTTGCTCATTGAAACACTGTTGAACATGAGGGATCCTGGAAGGTCAGAACCCATACCTACAGCTATGGCAGGGGTGTCCAGTTTGTGGGCAGATTCCCCACTGTCACTCGCCCCATCAACGTCATCCAGAAGAATCCCCTCGTCGCTGCCTGCATCAGATTCTCTTGAGGAATGGATACTGCTGCTAGACTGGATGCTGGAGGTGGTGCTCAAATCTAGGACCATGTAGTCTTCTGGCATGCCCCTTCCATACCCATTCATGTGGGAATCCTCAGTTCCAGCTGGTGAAGAGGTGTCTTCCCTTATGTCAAGCCCCATTTGATGCTGGGTGCCATAGATCTTCACCAAAAATTCATCACGGAGATCCTTACTAAGAGACGGCTGAGAGGTGTCCAGTCCCATGTCATCCAGTTCTTTGGTCAACAGTTTGCGGTGCAGATTTATGTTAGCACTGTGTCTGGGAAAAGAAGGGAGAAGGGAAGAAAGAGAAAAAATGTACAGTATTGTTCATTAAATGTATAGTTGCCACGTACAAAACATACATTTCTTACTTATCAATTATTTATAATGGAAAGCTATTGCTGCCTGTTTCTTGAAAATCCAATCGTTTGTAAAATGGAGAGGAGGAATTTGTAACAAGATGACAAATGAAAAACCAAGTAAAAAAAAAATTCCTACAAACAAACCCCCCAAAACAACCCATCCTACTCCATTTTTCAGCAACCACTTATTATCATTAGCCACAGGAGTGGCAGCAGTCACTGTGGTGAAAAGCATACTTCAAGGCTAATAAGCAATGTGACATACTATTTTTGATTATGGGGCTTTCGGAAACTGTATTTCAACCGGGGGGTGGGGGAGGGGAAGCCCTCAGAAACCAAAAGCCACAGGACAGGAGAAGCATGAATGAGGTCCAGATGAGATGGAGTACAATTATGTAGAAGTTCCACTGAAAGTCACTTCGGGCTTGTCTACACCATGTGGCAAAGTGCATCACAGAGGTGTCAATTTAAGAACTTACTAAAGTGTTGTACTCTAAGGGCCCTGTGCAGACCTTGCCGACAAACAAAAGGTTCCCAGTGCACATTTCTGCAGTATTGTTTCAAATGGGCCTCTATCAATGTGCACTAAATACCTTTTGGAGCACATCAGCAGGATCTACATGGGGCAATTTGATCACAACATTTTAGAGCACTCTGCAGCTTACAATCCTTTCGTGTGCATCGCTGCACTGTGTAGAAAAGCCATTTTGCTGTTTTTAAAAATCTCACGTGAAGTCATCTGGTCTATTTTGCTGTCAGAGCAGAGTTATTCTCCACAGTATATTTGCTAGAGCTTGGTCCAATGCAATTTGAAATGACTCAAGCAATAGAATTTCCAGTAATAATTACTGATGAATGCACAGGACTTTGATTGCAATCCATTAAAAAACTTAAGCATATGCTTAGCTTTAAGCTTAAAGTTGGTGGGCCTATTCAAGAGTCTCTGGGAAAGCTCCTGCTGAATTCAGCAGGCTTTTGATCAGGCCCCAAGTGTTTAATGTTAAGCACATTCTCCCAGAGCTCAAAGTTAAGCACATTATCAGGTTTTTTTGCTGGATCTTTATGTTCATGAATTCAGGATCTACATGTGCAATTAAATTTAATATTTAAATAATTGTGAAATATAATTTACTATTTTAAACACTAAATTTTACTCACTACTTTTGATATAAGCCTTTTAGATAGTCTATAGATTTTAAGCATAGTAGAACTTCACTGATTGTCACTAATAACTGGAAAGACCTTTTCAAAGGAATTTTCTGAATTAATGAGGAAACCAACAAATACGTTCAAAATATCAAAACACTTCCTCACAGAAAATACTTTTGTAAATGTTTAATTTTAATGATGATAATACAAAATAAAGTTTTAGTAATTATAAGACCTCACATTATAGTACTCTGATTTTGAATACGGATGAGAATTAGGATAAAACAGATTTTTGGTGGGGAGAATGATTGGGATTTCAAATTAGTGACATAAGAATTAGTGAAGTTCCATTGCTTAACATTTTCAGTTGGCAAACTAAGGATGTGAACCTACAATTTACAACATGCGGGCTCACCAGATCTGCCTGCTCATTGTAAATTGAAGATCAGAGTCTGAATGTGGGAAAACAAAAAAGAGAGAGAGAGGATTTATCAATGGAATAGTATCACACACAAAAAGATAAAAAGTATTAGGTACAAAATTGGACAGGAGGACACATAACAATGACCCAATGTTCTCTGTACTGTCAGGTCCTACAGTAGGATCAAAAGAAAAAATTAAAAGTGAGATATGGGCAGTATTTCCAAATTGGAAACTTCATTTTTAGAAATCCCTAAGAGCATATCTCTCAACCAGCTGAAGTTCCAAACATGATACAGTCACTCAGTAGGGTCATAAGAAAAATACTAATGCAGAAAGTTTTAAATGATGTGGGATTAATTTACTTAATTTTCTACTGCCTGTTTTGTGATTCAACATGCCTATTGTACATAATATACAGTACTAAATGTGAGACAGAGATGGAAATGATCAAACCCATTATCCTGCAAATGCAGATTACTGGTCTCAGACTGAGGATTGATTGGATGTCAAACTGATATTGTGCTTCATTTTAGACCAACCAGATCTGCACAGAACGAATATATTTGAATCCAAAATGGAACCCTCAAAATGAGAGAGAGTTGAGAGGTATGTCCAAAGGTAAAGAAAAATAGCAGCATTTTTTTTTCTATTCCCATATAGGGGAAACAGTTTTCACACAAGCAAGTACAGTACTATTGCTTTTTGTAGGCACAGAGGTGTATTATACACAACCCCACACTGCACTTATGAAGGCTGAGCTTACCTTGTGATAAGATCAGCTTTCTAATCTTTTGCTAAATCGAGATCACAAAAGAGAAAGAGAGAGAGAGAGAGAGAAAGAGAGAGAGAGAGAGAGAGAACAAATTCACATTCCAATCCAGACATATCTGGTTTAAAAAATAAACAAACAAAAGCTTAAAACAATAAAATACAAGTTAAATTAATGTCTTGATCATGAGATCATTTTCTGTCAGCCATCATCTCCCTTACACTGCTGTCTTGGCGGATATTGGATCAGCCACACAATCCAAAATCATAAATCAAATTAGACAAAGTAAATTCACAACATCATAATCATCATCCACAAATGAGTTCTAAACAGATGCAAGCAGTGTGTACATACATGAATGATAAACAGAAGTTGTCCCTATAGTCTTTGCTTCAACACAGTTGTTCCTTGCCTTTCTGGTGTCAGATGGCAGATGACTCCAAATGGCAGTTGCTAAGCGTGGTATAGGAAATGCTTACTGTGAAAGCCTGTATATGCTGACAAGTGGCTATGCTATTACGAGTTACTGCATGAGTGTAAAAGCACAGTTGTGCTTATCAACATAACGGCTAACTGCAAACTACTCATGAAATGCTCTTCTGTGTTTATTTCTTACCATTTCCCCTATCCTTCCCCCCCCCGATTTCACACTAAAAGGAATATGGGAATTTGCTGCCATGTAAAATTGGCTGGATTAACTGTAGCTGTCTGTTGTTTCTCACACATCTGCACTTACTATTTCCTCGATTCGCTGCTGAGAAAACAGCAGCCAGATGTGTAGTGAAAATAACTTCAAAATTCACTGAATGAAGAGAAAACAATAAATTAACATGGTTGGAAAGGATGCTCTGAGAGTCCCAAATGGACATGTGCCTTCCTGAGGGTGCCCTGTGAAAAGCTGTAACCCCACTGATGCTATGATAGGGCAAGATGCCTCCCTGATTCAATTTTCACTTACAGCAGTGGCAATCAGTAATCTAATTAAAGTGTGTACCAGCCCTTAGTATCTGTCAACTAAACGATGTGCAGAAATGTGTGGCCAAGTTCTGGCTCTCTGTTCAGCCGGGTCCCTTTTCCGCTGTCAGCAGTACTGTGGGCTTCTCCTAATATAATTACATTGACTTTTATTCAATTAAGTGCCATCCCTCGCTTCAAAAAAAAAGCAACTTTATCAATAGCTTCAGGTGTAATGCAATAATAAAGATGAACTCATGGCAGTGCATTAGCTCTGCTGTTCATAACTTCTGAACGTAAGTTCATTCATAGCAGTCGATTTCCATTATGCAACCACAGTTAAAGAATTGATCACTTTACATTCATTTCTTAATCTATTTCATTTGTGTTGAATAATCCTCCTAAATATCACGTGCAAAAACATTACATTAGGGATGGCAAGAATTCACTGTGGGGGAAAACCCACATTCATTTGGACACTGTGGGTTCGAAATTTTGTGATGAAACCAAAGCCATAAAAGTTCAAGCTCCATTAGACATAGGAATACTGTGCTGAAGTTGCTAGCCATTCAGATTGTAGTGGGTGAATGATTGGTGGGACAGGAAAGGAAGAAGATGAGCTTATATTATATTGGGGAATGATTCTACATGCCTTCTTTTTCCTGTCCAGTACATTATGGAACCTAGCAGTGTGCTGAAAGGTCCCAACTGAAGATAGCCTTTCAGCTGATGCTTGATAATAGAGATGCTTTCCTGAACGAGGGCTTTTGTGTTTCTGGCACTTCAGTGGCAAAGTAAGTCGAGTCACCCGGATACACATGTGCGTGTGCTGGAGTGTGCATGGATGGGTGAGGACTGCTGAGGCAACCGGCCCTGAAAACAAAAAAGAAAGAAGGCAGAGAAAGGTATGAAAGTAGAGAGGAGAGCCCATGGAAAAAAGAGGCTTTGACGAAACTAGCAGCAAAAAAGGGAGGCCTGGAAGCAGCAAAGCGCCAGTATTAATAGCTGAAAGAGGGGGGTTTAGAGGCAGACACTGAGTGTGTTGAAAACCATGGTGAAGGTTTACAGACTCAGAATGGAGTGTCTGAGCAGACGCAGTGCTCTGAAAGCACAGACTGAATATAAACAGAAGGAGAGAAGAAGAAAAAAGCAGAGCCCTAAAATTGTTGTCCTCATCATCTCCTGTCTTGCATCGTGAAATTCCTTTGGCTGTGCTCATATCACCCCTATGATCTATACTCAAAGCAACTGCTATGTTTATCTTCCCTTACCTGCCACTCGGCCCACACACCAGCCCTTGTAAATCTCTCCAGAGGGTTCACCCTTTGCACCACATCAGTTTCAAGCTCCTTACCCTGACCTTCATGGCCCTTCACAACAATTCCCTGTTTATCAACTTTTAGTAGATCACCCTCTGCTTCTCCAATGGGCATGCCTTTGAGTGGCACCTGTTTCACTGATCCTCCCCCAAAGACCTGCGCTTTCTTTCCTATTATCCTTTGTGCATGAAATACTTTCATTGGAATTGATATGTATTTCTGCCACCCACTCCTCCTTCAAATACCTTCTCCTGCCACTCTTGTACTGCAATGTCTACAAGAAAGTAGACAAAACCCATTGGCCAGCCTGAAGGGAAGTTTGGGATAGTTAATATTTACTTATGCAATTATGTAACTAAAATAAATACAAATGGGCAAATGTGTGTAGAAAAATCATGTATATATTGGACATAACAGATTTGTCTTTCTCTCTCCTTCCATCATTTATATGCTCCTTGGCTTCTCACATAGCTTTTCAGGGGAGGGACAATGTTTGCCTGTACATTCGTACATCACCTGCCAAAATGGGGCCCTGATCCTGACCTCTAGATATTGTCATAACATAAATATTAAATAAAAGGAATTGCTTGAAAAGAGAAATACAAGATCAAAGAGCATCATCAAAGAACACCATTAGAGACTGGGTTTGCCCAGTCTCAGGCCAGGAGGAAGAATGAAAGGTTGTGGACCTGAGATGTTTAAAAACATATCTGTACTATAAATGTACACATTTTTGTTGGCTAATAGACACATTTTGATTTTGAGTAATTTTTCCCTGTAAAAAAAGGAATTTCCCCCCCTAAAACTGTTAAAAATGCTGTTTACAATCAAGATGTGTTTTACCAAAGTTCTAATCCTTTTATGAATAACAACTCTGGGGTTTTTTTTGTGTAATTAATATTCTTCTTCCGTACAGCTATTCGTGAATTAGTCATAAAGTGGGCAGAAGCGTGAGGACAAATTCTCACCAGAGGGAAATCCTGCAGTATAAACTCAACAATCTTAAGAATGAATCAGTGCTACTAAAAAGATGATGATAATGATGATAAAGATGAAATCTATGGCTGTGGACAGGCAGTGAGGTTATCAGACTTCCCTGGTCACCTTTTCCCTGTCAGACTGAAAATGCTGTAATAACACTCAGCTTTATTGACTATGGACAGGTCTCTTATATGAGGTTGAGGCAACATGTGGTAATTTTTCTTTTCATTCTGAAATTCAGTAAAATATTCTTCCATAATTAAATTCACTGTATTTTCCACCCCACCTACTACCACCCAGCATCACTTCTGAGAGATGCACTGTGCATCAACAGAAGAAAGGAGATTATAAGTTTAAGAAATATGGTCAATTAAATGCACATGCCATTTATACAGCTCATAAATCCAGTCTGGTACTCTTCAGCAGTTTCTTTCAACACTTGCCAGTGAGTCTGATTCTGTTAATTTACAATCTATTTGTTGGAAAGAAAAATGCAACGATGGCTTTATTTTAGTTTATTTTTATTTAGTATGAGTGTTTTTACTTCTTTTTGAACTGAGGGAGAGGGAATTAATTCACCTCTGGGTAGAGGGTTGACACAAAGCCTATCCACCACTTAGGTCCACACCCTGCACAGTCCATCTGTACCGGGACAAAGTTCGCCCTTAATGGACATTTGAATATTAGGGAAATTGGACTGTGCAGACTGGAAACTAAATGCTCCTTTTATCCAAAATCTAGGTATTGTGCAAACCACCCCCTTACTTCTTCAATGGAAGCAGAAGATGCTCGGTAGCTTGCAGCAGTGGGTCTTGATTCTTTGGACAATTTTGCCTTATTCATTATTACACTAATACTAAGTTACATGCGTATTACTTATTTATTAATATTTGTAGAGTTATTACATTAAAATATAAGATAAATCCCTCGGATTTCCATGCAATAGTACTAATCAATCACTTATCACTAGAAAGAGGCTAATATTTTATTGACACCTGAAACCACACAAGACTCAGCCGATACGGGGTTTCATTACAAAATCAAAACACAGAACAGATTTTTGAGAAGGTTTGCTATGGTTTGCAAACGCTTCGTAGAAGCTAGAGATAGAAATAATTTACCCGGGTAAATAGCATCTTTTTGCCCATGCTATTCAACCCATCTCCTCTGCAGGACATGTTCCAGTGCTCTGTCAGCCTCATTAAAATGTGCCAAGCAATGAGGTTTCCACTGTTCCTCTAGGGAGAATTTTTTTCATGGTTGCCTAAAGCTCACTAGAATTTTTTTCCTGTTCTTCAGCTTAAATTTCACCTTTGAACTTTCCCATTTGTTCTAGCTACAGTCCCTTTGTCCTCCCTAAATAATTCCTCTCCTTCTTTGTTGGTGTGAACAAATATGGGTCATGTTTCATATGGAGCTTTGTTATCCCAGAGGTTATAAATGACGATTTATGGTTTTGTATAAAAGTTGGCAATTTCATGTGAATTTGATCCAGAACAAGGCAACTAATTGTAGTTTTGTCTGAATTTCACTTTCAGTTTCCATGTTTATTTGAGCCTAAACCTCAAAACAAAACCCAGAACATACATGAGGCCAAACCCAGAATTTTTTCTGTCTTAATATTTCTGTACAGTGAAAATGCTGAGTTTCACAAAGCTAAAAATCAATGCATCGGCAGCAAAAACCTGGCTAAATATAAGAGTGTGCATATTTATGAGAACAGGTCTTAGCTTTAATTCTGATGTTTCTTTAAGAAGGAAGCAGTAATTATTTTCCCTATTTATTTTAAAAACTAATGAGAAAATAGCTCATAGAACTTAGCATTGGAATCTAGCTAAGAAATCATTTTCCTGTTTGCATTTCTAATTTTCCTCATGTCTCAACTGCTCTTTGATACAACCTGGCTGTCCTACATACTTTCCTTTGTTTGTTTGTTTAAGTCCCTCCATCCATCCAAGCTAGCATAATACAGGTCCGACAGATACAAAATCCTGGTTCCAAAGAGGTCAAAGGTAAAAACTCCTATTGACTTCAGCGGAGCCAGAATTTCACACGAATATTTTCAGCTTAAAGCAGATAATGGTTTTCTTCTTATCTGAGCTGCTTAATGTGACTTCGTTTTGGTTTGGTCTGGTTTGAAACAATGGTGATTTTAACATGAACAGCCCGGCAGCAACATCAACTCTTGAGGCTTTAAATTGCATAGAATCTGAAAATATTAACCTTTCATAGGAAGAAAATCCAAAAGGTAAAATACAGTTCAGCACCTATTAAAAAAAAGTAAAAAGTGCTTATTAAATGCAGGAAATAAAGGACAAGCAAGTTCTTACAAATTAAAGATGTGGAACCCAGTCATTTCAATCTCTTTCAATATGAAACAAATCATTCACACTGGTCACGAAGACAGCTCCCGCTACACTCAAATTATTCACTTGAAGATAAGCTCCCACCAAACTCTTTAGGGGTTTAACTAATTTACTGCACAGATACAGCACGTCTGTTGTAATAACAGGTAGGATGTATTGGGGTCGACCATTTATCAGAATTAGACTTCTTTTCTCAATTCGCAGTGAATTATGCTGCCTACACTGCTCCTCTTTCTCAGAGCTTGCCATCCCCTTATGGCCCCTAATGTGGCAGGCAAACAAAATTGACAGCCTCATCTTGTCAACAAGGGGTGATTCTCCTGAGAAGCCATTTAACTTTGCAGAGGAAGCAATGTATTAATGTGCCTGTCCCAGGAATGTTAATCATCTTCAAGCTCCCCATAACTTTGACATGAACAAAATCACCAAATTTGTTTACTAAATGAATCGTAATATGCTAATAAGAGAGCATGACATATATGGTAAAGCCAAACAGATGGTTTGTTTACTCCACTTTGCAACTTTATAAATGTTATAACTCTGAAGATGTTACTGAGAATTACTGGTTTGTTGGCAGAGGCAAAACATGCCTTTTGCATACTTAATTCTGTGCTAGAGTCAAAAAATAATTTGTCATCACAGTGGAATGCATAAAAAATGTTCATGTTGAGATGGCATTTTGGAAGGCAGGATGGACTACTATGAATGGATGCTCAGGTTAAATACGGAATTGATATCTGACTGCAATGTTTTCTTCCCATTTCATGTTTTAGTAAAATTGGACAGATTTGGGGATTTTTTGAAAGGCCTGATAATTCTGTACATACCTGTTGAGGTGTTAGTGAGACAATCCTTACGGAGTGAACAGAATTACACTTTTGCAACAGCTGTGTGTGCTCAGAAGTATCAAGGTCATGTCGCACTCTGAATATATTACTATTGTTGCCCATTAAAGATTAAAAGATATTACAAATGAAAAGCATAACCACTGGAGTATTTGCCAGAGTTACTCAGAAATGATATAAGTTCACTGTAACACTTCAACCTCACACTTTACCAGCTGCCTGGAAGCAGTCTCATTACAAAACAGCCAGTCGTCTTTTCTAATCTCTGGACTAGTAAAGAAAGTTTAAAATAAAAAGATTTATCTCATTAAACATTTCCAAAATGAACTAACTAAATACAAGAACTTTACATGGGCAAAAATTTAACCTTGTTTGTGGCATGATTTTTCAATCTCTGTTGTGGGTGCACAGAACTATTCAGAATCAGGCCACTTATTCCACGTGGCTACTGGAATCTCCCTGGCTGCGTCTACACTGGTAAATTAAGTCGACTTAAGCTTGGCTTAAGTCAACTTAATGTGCCCTGCGTCTACACTACACTTTCCTTAAGTCGACTTAAGCAGCTTCCTTAAGTCGACTTAATTAAAATTAAGTCGACTTTATTAAACCACCTTTCCACTCGACCTAAGGCTTAATTTGACTTTCTAAAGTCGAATTAAGCCAGTGTAGCCCTGGGGGTAGCCCTAAGTCGATTTAGGGCTACCCCAGGACTACACCAATGCCCTCCCTGCCTGGGGGGGCACAGGGGGAGCTTGGCATGCCCCCCAAAGGGCAGGGCATGTGGGCACGGTGTGACACTGGATTTAGGGAAGCATTTATGATATTATTTTCTATGGATATCTCATAAATGCTACAATCCATAGGAATTATGTCATGTTTGGTATCAATAGAAAGGTAGTCAAATTCCAAAGGGGTAGTATTCTTTATGTCCTCAATGGCGCATCAGGATACTCCCTGGGACCACATCACCTGGCAGATTCCTTAACATTAAGGAGACAATGGTTGTTCACACCCTCCCGTCTAAGACATTTGTCCAGAATGACACAAATTAAAGTATGGATATAACATCAAATTCTTAACTTCTAATCGAAATAGAATTCCTAGACATAAACTATACAATCATTCCCAGCAAACTACTACCTTTCTATTAATACCAAACATGACATAGTTCCTATGGATTATAGCATTTATGAGATATCCATGGAAAATAATATCATAAATGCTTCTCTAAATCCAGACAGCATCACACACAGGGCTCTGCCCTGCCAGGGCCCTGTCCCCCTTTGCCCCATTGTACACAGGGGGTGCCCCCCCGCACCACCGTGGACCTGCCCAAGGTCCCCCTAGCTCCACAAAGTCGACCTAGAGCATCCAGTGTGGAAGCTTTAGGTCGACTTTGTAAGTTCCCCTTTAAGTCGACTTTAATTTTAAGTGTAGACACACTAAGTCGACTTAACTAAGTCGACTTTAAGTTGACTTAATTAAGTCGACTTAGTTAAAGTCGACTTAAAAGTGCAAGTGTAGACATAGCCCCTGACCCTGAGGGTGAGGGCACTGCACAAGCTCCTATACACCACATATCCACTTAACACATGTTTTCTGTGGTGTTTTGGGTTTTGTTCGGGCCCTCAGTGCCCCATAAAAGAGTACTGATTTCCTGTAGAAATGTATTGGTCAAATAATACATGAGTCGACATTTATTTTTAAAATTAAATTTTTGTAAATATTACATGATCCAAGATTCATAATCCATCATTTTTTCTTTTCATTTTAGGGAAATAAAAGGAAATTTCCCTACCACAACAGGCATGCAAAATTCAATGGGTTTGAAGGAATCTCTGCAAACAGTCTCTTCTGTTTTACAACCCACCCATTGATTTCACTTTAAGTTTCAGGTTTGAGTGCATGCAAAATCTCAAAGTGATACTCAGTTTTCCTTGAAACAAAATAAAAAAAATTTTTTGTCAAGATTTCAATGCCCAAGCAGCACAAAGATTTGCTTGGAAAGTTCACAAGCCTTGCAGCTGTTTTATTTTGTTGTTCTTTTATTCTATTATTTCCAATGCAGAACCAATCCCCAGGCACCATTCACCCTACTTTGGATATCCAAAGATTCTGGATTTATTTATATTTAATCAGAGGAGCTATATAAGAAAATACTGTGTGGAATTTCAACAGGGCTTCCCCTATTAGCAATTTTACATTACTAAATAAAAGAGAACTCGTAGGTCAACATAGCTGATTATCTTAAACAGTCGTACCAACTCTCTCCACTCAATCCTCAACTCCTCAGGAATGCCAGTCCTCTGAGATTCTTCCATACATACCATTGCCAGTGGTTATTAAATTCTCAACTTTTTACCCAATCACGGGAGACTGTGCAAAGAGATCTAAGGGGTATATGAGTTCAGTTTGCTGTCCAAGGATTATTTTGGAGCAAGACACATTAACAGCCATCCCAGCCTGGTGCATATATCTCATTTGAAACATCTACTCATTCCTGACCAACAAAGAAAATTTCAATAAAGTACTTTTACTGGTTTAACAGCAGTGAGCTCCTGGGATTGTCAAAGTGCTCAGTCTTTTCCGAGGAGAGAAGGAATCAGCAGCTCAAATATAATTAACCTTCCATTCCCAATGCAAACTGCCACGCACAGGAGCTGTGCAGTCTATTAGTGAAGTTATAACGGCCAACAGGCAGAGGCAAAATTGGTCAAAAAGTTGGCTGCTGCTGTCATATTTTTAGAATTATGATTAATGACACTAATAATGCGGATGATTACTGATATGTGTATCTCCTGCAGTTTATCATATTGCACTGGCTGCCTACGTCCACAATAAACATGATGCTATCATTTACCTCTTTATTGAAGGCAATCCTTCTCTTGAAGGAGCACACTCTAATTACTTTGTAATGTTTTATGTCTTAAACATTTTGCAGCTCTGGACCTTGCCAACTGCTTCATGTCTACCATTGATTAATTACAGAGGTTTTATCAAAATTTAGAACCTAATGCATTCGTTTATGAGCATGTTTCAGTGCCAAGGTATTAGGCTCCTGTCCCAAGTTTGGAGAGCCGTGGGTTCAAAATTAAATCCCAGAAATGTGCAAGATGCCAAAGATTTTTTTTTACCTTAGATGTTTTGAGTTTGCCAGTCCTACCACTGTTGACAAATAGAAAGTCATCTACCAATCTGGTAGGCTTTTTTGTTTGTTTGTTCCTATTGCCTTTTTTTTTTTTTTAATGCCTTGATTTTTCCCTTTATGCCTTTGTTGATGGAGCAGCCTCCCAGCTCTACTGCAAGCCTTCCTTGTGGTAAGAGCCCTTGCAAATGCCAGTCAAGAGAGCATAGTTTTGAAGTGGTTAAACAAGTGAAAAATAATTTGCAGGGACAAATACATAAGTTTTTTTTTTTTAATGTGGATTTTTATGGTACTGTCATACAACCATTCACCGTTGAAGTTAAGTGTTTTTTTAATACCATTACTGAACTGCTGAAATGGATGCTAATATAGCTTGGAGTGCTAATGTCAAGTCCTGGTAATAAAAAAGACAGACTGCTGAATGAAATAATTTCAAGTAAAAAATAGAACAAAAGTGCTCTCGCTCTCGCTTTCCACTTTTATTGAATTGGGACTGACTGAGCCAATTGCTTTAGAAGTCTGTAAAACACAATTACTAGTGAGCTGACTGACCCAGCAGTGCCCCCTCAGTGACAGAACAGACTAAAAAGGCTGCAGAATTAGTGCTGCTCTCATATCTGGCTATCAGACCTGAGAGACTTTCTATTGAGACTGTCCTCTCCGCCAGTACCTGCATCAGCTAAGTGCATCTCCCTTAGATCAAGGGCCCATCTTACCTTCTCCTAGTCATCCTCTCCATTGTATTTTTAGATCTGTCCCTCTCAATACAACTATGGATATATAGTTTGCTGTGTTTACATGTTATGTGCCAGACACAAAGGCAATCATTAAGATTTACGGGCAGCAAAATTAGCTGCCTCCCATTTGTATTTTCAGCTGTAAACAGTCAAAGTTTAATTGGTTTTTTTTATTTTGGCATATTAAAGAAAAGTAAGAGAAAACTGTACTGAATTTGAAAGTGGGCAACATTTTTTCTTTAGTTAATAAAATAAGTAACGGTTTGTAAAGTACCAGAGTCTAGATCACAAGTGCTTTAAAAGTACCAGCTTTTTACGAAGAACTTACAATTTGTGTTTAGGTTATACAGGTTAGCATAGGGATGGAATTTAGGACTTTTTGTTGTTGTTTCTTTAAAAAAATGAAAAGAAAAGAAAATGACATTAAAAAAAATAATCTCCTCAGCCCAGTTCTACCTCATCTCTCTTTCCACTTGCCTCCTAAATGCTTTATTTTTATATACATATACACCAAAGTCCTTTTTTAGTCACAGCGTACATTTTTGGCAAACAAAAAACTCTTTCATTTCTCTTCCATGTCCATTTATATGAAGCTTGTAGGAGCCTTATGGCAAAAATGTTAAATTATTTCTCAGGCAGTATTTTTAAGGAATGCTTTTAGGGCGAGCTTAAATGTGAAATGAGCTCTTAATTAAAAAAAAAATTCGTTACACAAGGCAAAGTGCTTATGTAAAAGATGATGCTGGGAACTCGGAGGCACTAGTTAAAGTTCTAGGATTCATTAGAGGACATGCTGGGTTCAGAACTTACAGCAACAAATACACAATGATCGTGATTAAAATACCAACATACACACAGAGTCACCATCACCACACAATGGTATCTCTGATACCACAGCCTTACTGTGGCATCCCACAGACCACAGTGTATAAAAGTTGACTTTTTAATTGTTGCTTCTGTAGGTGAACATACATTTGGTGGTATCCAGCCTAGTTCCTAATGAAGACTGGAGACCCTTATCACAAACCTGCCCACACAATTTGGCACAGTAGACAATCTTTCTTGAAGAGAGGCTCAGGACTGAAAAAGCTGTAAATCAGGATTAAGGACTCTTTCTTGGAAACTTGTCCTTTTGCTGCATATTCTTCCTTTGACACAGTCATACATGTAATTCTCATAGACAATAATTAGAGTAAAACATAAATACCAAGAGAAAATATTCCTCCATATATGCTGTGTTCCAGCCAGTGCTTTTATTGACTTATTTATATTTACCACCTGTTTTAACGCTCAGTAAATATTTGGATAGGCTTTGCAGATCACTGAAAAGTCCTGGATTAATCCAACAATATAAAATCCTGTGTTGTGTTGGGCAAGTTTAGAAGACGGAAGCTTCACCTTCATTTTCAAACTAATACCACTTTAAAAAACAAAAATATAACAACAAAATGATGCTGGCAGATGTTAATACAATTAATTATAAGGTGAAAAAGAAATTCCTCCATGACAAACCTGATCCTGCAACACTTACTCAAGTAAGCATCCTGGTGTTACACTGAGACTTCTCACGTGAATAAAGACTTTAAAATTGGGTCTGAATGCTTTTATCCTCCACTCTTCTTTTCCTTCATCCTCTACAATAAAAATGAGTTGCTACCCAGTAACTGATAGATAACTCTGTCCCTTATTCAGCCTTCCTTACTTGGACTCATTATATCATACTCAGCATATAGCCCCACTAACATTGGTGGGTCTATGTGCAGAAAAAGTTACTACTCAACATAAGGGTCTACGAATCCATTTCTTTACAACACAGGCTCTCTTGTGAAAGAAAGACTTGTCTGAATGTAAGCAAACAAGCACATTTTAGCGATTCACCAAGGAAATACGCAGATTCATCGAATTGTACAGTATATCTGCATATTTTTAAAACTACAAATTCCTGTACCAACAGTATATGCGTAAACATGTTCATATTTGGACATTTTGAAAAATTATTTGACAAAAAAAACTGTTGTGATTGTCTGGTGACATACGGTTAATCAAACAGAAGTCTTAAAATTTCTCCTCTTGTTTTAAATGAGGGGAAACAAGCTGTGTCTGACATATCTGGGGAAATATACTAATACTCACCAAAAACTAGTGTTAAGTACCTTCTTGGAGCTATCTGCTCCTAAAATCGCGGGCATTTCTTGAAAAGCAATCTCTATAAAGTTATCTGTGTAAGTTTCCAAACATAGCGGGATGATGAAAAAATGGATGCTGTTGTGTTGAAGAGGTGATAACAGGTGGCAGGTAGCATGTTTTTCACATCTTCACCTCTGTTGATAATGTATGCAGTGGCTCATCAGAGGTATCTGATGTTAATTTATTCAAGCACACCTGTACAGGGCTGGAAGTCAGGTAACCAGATGAGCAAAAAGTATGTCTCTGCTTTTTCAATACAGCTACCCAGAGGCCTATATGCGCACAAATTTAGTTCTGGAGATGTCAGCAGGTTTTAATAAACCAAATACAGATGGCTTCCTCCATACAAATCAAGGTGTTTACATGTTTAAATCTGGACTGATTTAACTAGCAATCAAGTGGCAGGATCACACTTGGCACCAATAGTTGCCTCATATTTATTTATAAGTAACCCTGAGCAAATATTATTTTGTTTTAAAATTTATTCAGAGGGCTGAATCACCTTTCAGAACACACACAACATGCTCACTCTCTGAGAAAACATAAAGACAAACCTGAACAATTCATATTCTTACTTTAGTTAAAGAAAGGCAAAAAGGAAAAGTTCCAGCTTTGAAATGCTAAGCAAGTATGCAGGAAATATATTTAATTTACATCTATTTATGACATGAAAGATGGGACAAACATGCCCGTAATTAAAACAGCATTCCAACTTAGTCCTAAGTAACAGTGATTTCTAAATGGATAGTACTGGTATAAATAGATTTTAACGTATTACAATGCAATAGGACTGATAAGGAGCAGCACAGGTGTTTCTTTCAATGAAATACTGACAGTTTACCACCAGGACCTGGTCAGAAATGGCACCTCTAATTTCACAGGTACTGAATATGAACCCAAACGTTTTTTAACTCTACAATCCTAGGTGAAGAATGGGAGCTGAGTAAACTCAACAACATCTTTCTTCTTCACTCTCCCTCACCCAGAATTTACACCCTCTCATTTTCTCTCTGGCCTGCTACTAAAGAAAGACTCCCTCTGCCCCACCCAAGAAACTATGGATCTGCCCTGTCACCAATGAGCTGAAAAAAACCCTCTTTCTACCTGTCTGCCTGCCCTCACCTAGGCCTGGTCTATGGCAAAAAACGACTTCTTGAGTTGCTGGCCCCTGAGTACTGGCTCTGAGATGAAGGCTCATTCCTACTTACTTCAAAGAGTCTGATGAAGTGGGATTTTCTCCCATGAAAGCTCATGCGATAAATAAATCTGTTAGTCTTTAAAAGTGCCACAGGACTCTGTTGTTTTTCTACAATAGACTAACACGGCTACCCCTTTGGAATTTGTCCTACTTACTTTGTGAGGCAGGGGTAGTATCTGATTAAGCAAGACTAAGAAAAAGGCTGGTGGTGGAAAAGAGGGGCCAAAAGGCACTTAACTCTGTGAAGACCTCACATCACAAACCCTTTCTTAGTCACAGAGCAGCTGGCTATTCACTCCAGGAAGATTTCCTTTATAAAAACAACATTCTCAACTAATACATCTCCCTTTCTCCCATCCAGATGGACAAACTGTACATAGGTCTACATTCAAGTCTACCTCTCAGACGAGTGTCTAGCATATCCTACTCCCTTTTTTGCATCTCCTTGACCACTTTCCTTGGAAGTGATGTTTTCCTGTCTCAAGGTAGACCTCTACTCTTGCTCCTGTCTGACACCACCATCTTTGGCATGATTTCTTTTTTATCTTTCACTTTTTATTGCTTTCCTGCAACAAGGCATGCCCTATAAGGCTCCACTTGTAGAAGTAAAGAACTAAACACTCAAAAATGCCTGAGCTACTGAAAAAAAAAGGGGGGGAGGGGGAGGTGAAAGCAGAAACAGTAAATTATTCTGAGAACAATGGGAATGAAAAGAAAGATAGAAAGAATGAATGTACCGTTCTTTTTAGAGGGGTAGCTGTGTTAGTCTGTGTACAGCAAAAACAATGAGTGTCCTGTGGCACTTTAAAGACTAACAAATTTCTTCGGCCATAAGCTTTGGTGGGCTCCAACCTCCTTCATCAGATGCATGATGTAGAAACTACAGTAGAGAGGTATATACACATACCAGGATGAAGGAGGGCAAGTGCTAGCAAAGTCTATTCAGTTAGGGTAGATGAGGCCCATTCACATCAATTGATTAGAAGGCAAGAACACGTGAACACGGCTAATCACTTTTTGTAATATGTTAACCATTCCAACTCCCTGTTCAGACCCAATCTGATTGTGTAAAGTTTGCAAATCAGTTCCAGCTCTGGAATTTCAAGCTGAAGTCTAGTTTTGAAGTTTTTTTGTTTCAAGTGTGGCAACTTTCAAGTCTACTACTGAGTGTCCAGGGAGGTTGAAGTCCTCTCTATTGGCTTATGGATGTTGCCATTTTTTATGTCCGATTTGTGTCCATTTATTCTTTTGCATAAGGACAGTCCGGTTTGACCAATGCACATGACAGAGGGGCATTGCTGGCACCTGATGGCATATATCCCATTAGTGGATGTGCAGGTGAACGAGCTCCTGACGGTCGTTAGGAGCTGTGGTGGTATCGCTGGATTCGATGTGCGGGCAGAGTTGGCAACGGGGTTTGTTGCAGGGAAAGGTTCCTGGGATAGTGTTCTTACGCAGACTTGAAAGTTGCTATACTGATTTGCAAACCTGACATAAACAGACTGGGTTTGAATAGCGACTCGGAATGGTTAGCACATTTCAAAAAGTTATTGACCCCGTTCACACTTTCTTGCCTTCTAATCAACTAGTGTGAATGGGCCTCATCTACCCTAACTGAACTGACTGTGCTAACACTTGCCCTCCTTCATCCTGGCATGTATATATATACACCTCTCCACTTGAGTTTCCACTTCATGCATCTGACGAGCCCAGGAAAGCTTATCCCCGAAGAAATTTGTTAGTCTTTAAGGTGCCACAGGACATTAGTTGTTTTTGCTGTTCTCTTTAGGAATGAGATCAAAGATAAAGACATAGATAAGAAAGGTTGTAGATTTCATAAGCACTTCTATTAATTGACAGGAAAGGTGACATATAGAAAATTATTTTTAAAAGAATCCAGACACTGTGGGGCTTAAATAATAAAAGCAATATCTTATGAATTTTAGAAGGAATAACAGAACCCTGTGGAGACTTCTGACGATAACTATAGGGTTTCTGTCCCTTCTTATGTTTGCAATATGTTGAAAAGTTAGTGGGTGCACGGGTAGGAAAAATTATACAAAACAGGTCCTATCCATGTCAGTCTTCTCTTTGCGTTCATCCTATTTTAGCACATAAGAACAGCCATATTGTCTCAGATGCAGTAATTTTAATGTAGGACTTCCCTGTATATAAATACATCCCAGAAGATATCCAAAACATTCAGATAAAAGTGTATTTGGATGGTACGGGGATCTGACCGACTGGCTTAGGTAACTAAAGTTACACTCTGGACCTCCATCTTTTGAAAGCAAGTTTTAAAAAGGCTATAATCTAAATCACAGCTGAAGCATCAAGGGCATTTTCTGGGCATACACTAAGCCTAGGGAACATAACCAAGCTTAGGTTAACCAGAGCTGGGTTACACAAGGTTATACATTGTACCAGATGCCATTGTAAGAGGAAAAAAAGATCAATCAAAACTATTTATCACCATATCAAACTCAACAGCAGTCTTTACAACTCAGTCTATTTAAAAAAATTCTATAGGAAAGAATTTAAAAAGGAAACCTCACTAAAATCCTGCAAGTGACATAATCGAAAAAGTCAAATAGTTTTTAGAAGGGTCATTAGAAATACTTTTTTTAAAAATTTTAATTTTTAAGGACAGCAAAGACCTTATGGATTTATCTTATAGTCAAAAGAATACTCAATAGAAAATGTGACAAGCTACACAATAAAAATATGAAGACTTATTGTTACATACATATGTCTAAATGAATGTCGCATCAGAACATGATAAGTATGCCCAGGCTCCTTTGGTATGCTTATGAGTTGGATATTTCTTGTTTCTGGTACAGCAATTAAAAGTAAAATGGTTATAATTAGGTTTTAAAGTTAATAGTTCATTAAAGGCACCTGGAAGAAGTTCTAACTTCTCAATGTTACTATTTAGTTATTTAGCAGCAAAGCCAATAAAACACCATAGATTAATTTACATCTTTGAAGCTCAATCTGCAACCCAATGGGCTAGTAATTTAATGATCTGGGCTTTTTTCCCCCTAAATAAAAAAGATTCTTTAAAAACCAGAAAAAAAAATCTTTCATTGGGTAGGCTTTGTGGATTGGATAAAATAAGACTCTCTCTTCAACTCACACATTTTCATTTCTGTGCACTATCTAGATTTTCTAGTTCTGGACACGACCAGACATGGAATTGCTGAAATACAATAAAGTTTGTTTTTTTATGATACTTCTTGACCAAATGATTGCAATGTGTAAGATTTTTCCAGACAAATTCTGCAGACCCGAAAGTTTTGGTGAGTTTCTAAAAGCATCAGACTTGAAGGGTCATCCAAATTATACCTAATCTCCACACCGCTTCAAGTACAATAAGCACTCCAAATTTGTAGATTTCTCTTGTTCCAAGTTATCAATAGGACTCGCATATAACTGAAACATATTCTGAAGACAGTTTGTGAGGTGATATTGGAAAGATGTTCCCATGCATAGAACAATCCAAACTCGTATGTAAATAATAATTATATCTTTAAGAAAGCAGTCTGCATTTTATGAATCATATATTTACTTTTACGGCTTGCTTTCAATAAGCAAAATCAAAGTATCCTATATAGTTCATGAACTACTTTCAAACTGAGCCCTGTCTTTAAATGTTCAGTTCTCATAAATACTTTACACATGTCATCATGATGGTCTTTTTCTCCTAATATATATCCACTGAACTAACTTCTTTATTATTAGCATAATCTATCAAGTTAACTGTTTCCTGATGAAATTTAACATTACAAATCCTAAGCTAGCCACTTCTCTTTTTGCACACTGAATACAAAACGGGTTTACTTAGTACATGATAGACATTTTATAACTCACTTGAGAAAACACATATACTGAGCCAAAGTCTGCGCTAACAAATCCTCTGCAATTCCATGAACTTTAAGGACACTATGCATCATATAAATCAGCAGAGGATTTGACTTACTGAGGCCCTGATCCTGAAAGGATGGGTGCTAATATCCAGCCAGAGTTTCATTGAGGCTAGCTGGATTCCAATGGGTGGATCCACTGATTTTGTTTTAGGTGTTTGATTTTTATTGATCTCATCTCACTGGTGGAACACATTTTCTAGTTTATTCTATTCCATTCATAGTTTTTTCTAATTTACATTCCCATTTTCCATTTAGGGGATCTTAAAACCAATATGCTGAAGCTAGACACTCCAGAAACAGTGAGATTTCCTAGCCCTTTTCACACTGAATTGATTTTATTTTATAATGTACCCTACATCCCGTTGCAAACTCTCGCAATTTCAATGGAATAAAATACAGGAAATGTGTGACAAATGTTAGAGTTCACCTCTCTCTCTCTCTCTCTCTCTCTCTCTCTCTCATTTTTACTGGGTGATGAAAAATATTAAACAAACAAACTCAAGGGATGAATCACTCTCACCATCACAAATTGACCCAATGTTGTGAACCTATAAGGGATACTCCATTGTTTAACAATACATTCATCATCATGCGTGAGAGCTTGTTTTCACAAGTATGGAATAATTGTGTTATTCTACCACAGGCCACCTTGCTAAATTCCATTTATATTACATTTTCTTCAGGAAGAATAAAAAAAAAATTTAAAAAGGCCAAAGAGGTATAGGACCAGCTGCTTCTGTTTAAGCTCAACTATTTCAGTGTTGATGCAGCATAACTACAATGTGATGTCATCTGAAGGCCCAGCAGAACATACCCTTACTGAACTGAAAAATATGTAGGGGTCTAGTCTCCCCCCTTTCTGTATGTACATAACTATCAGAGTGAATGGGAGTTACTCAGATTGAGAAAAGAAAATAAAGCTGGACTGAATGATACAAGGAAATATTAGGGGGAAAAAAAGATACAGGTTCTCCTTTGAAAAGAGAGCCATTTCCCTAATGTTAACATTTCATTTTGTTTCTTATAATAATTGTTTATAAGGCAGAATGAATATCCATTAATGATTCCTATTCATTATTACTTAAGCTGGCAGAGATATGGGTTGTTCTTGTACCCCAGTCTTACAGTTCTTTCCCTCTACCCATCCTGTTTCTATGTTTTGATGCATATGTATGAAGATATTTCTGTTGAATATAATGATTATATATTTAATAGAAACTTTTCTTGATTGGAAAGCTGCAGGAAGAAAAAAAATGAATGTAATGAAAGCTTACATACAAAAGTGTATATACAATACAAAACAAACAGACACACACGCACAGAAAGGATAATGACATTATCTAGCCAATCACACAAGATGATGACTTTGTATCTGTTATTCTGAATATCAAACAGCAATGAAAACAAAGTGATTAAAAAAAAAAGCCTTCCGTGCCATGGGAGCATGATTGTCTTTTGTCATTACTGTGTGTCTCTCTCTCTACTTCTTCATCTACCTTAAATTGGATTTTCTTATGCAATTCAACACACTTAATAATGTAGAAAATCAATTAATATTTACTGACCTGTCTCTGCTTCTCCGTGATGGGAAGGCAGCATTGCAGCCAGCCACTGTGCAGACATGCATCTCTTTTAAATGAACATTTCTGTAGTGAAGTTTCACGCTATAGGAACTTTTGAAACTCTTCTTGCACACATAGCAGATCTTGGGATCTGGGCTGGAACAGAGGTCACCTTCTGGGGAGAACTTCTGAGGGCTGTTGTAGTTGAATGTTGAAGTGAAGCTTTCATGCAGGGCAGCCATACTGGCACTGCCACCATTATACAGTCCATATTGGCTCATGTAAAACATATCATAAGTAGGGTCTGTAAACTCTTCCTTCACCTTAATTACATCCTGGTGAGAAGATTCATTGTGATTTTCATCCGGCATGTCACTGTTCATCATAGATTTTTCATTAGATTCATGGATGCGTTCATCACCTTCCATGGATTCCTCACACAATTTTGGTTCTGAGGATTCTGACTCGTTTTCATAGTCCCTTTCATGCTCTTGGTCTTCTGAGGTCATACTATCCGCCCTTCTTATCTCTGTCCTAGAAATGCATCTGCTTCTACCATTTTTAGAAAAGTCTTTCACAGACAATCCTGGACTCATTTCCTCCTGAGAATGGGAGTGATTGTCAAGACCAACATCGTTAGCCATTGTGCTGTTGTCATTAGCCTCATCATCTTCATCATCAAACTCATCAGCAGTGTCGATAACTTCCTTTTCTATTTTAACTGGCATGCTGGACTTCCTTGGTTTCTTCTTAGGGGCAAGATCAGCATTAGGCTCATGAATGGGCATCACCATCGCAGGCACTGATGACTCTGAAGGAAGAGGAGGATGCTGTTCCACAGCACCACCTGTTGGTATGATGGGACTGGTGGGTAATGAGGTTGGAGGACTCACCATTTCTCCTGGAGTAAGTAAACTTCTATAAAAAGGAGGAACAGGCTGGACAGTCTTTAAAGCTGGAAACATCAGCTGGCTAGAAAGAGGGTTCTGTAGTACAGGGTCCAGTGGTGGAGTAGTAAAACCCATTGGAGGCCGGCCAGGGCTTGTTAAGGTGAGACTGGATTTTGTACTTGCTATGACTGGGGTGGCAGCTCCTGATGTAGCACGGATTAGATCTTTGTCTCGGTTGTTCCTTAACATAGGCATATGAAGGCGGGGGTTAGGGTTAGCACTGTGACGATTGCGACTTCTAAGAGAGCTGAAGACCATGTTGCACCCTTCAATTGTGCACCGGTGTTTGATTTTAAGATGAACTGCATTGTAGTGGATTTTGAGAGTACCTTTGTCATAGAAAGTTTTACCGCATGCATTGCAGAACACTCTCCCTTTTCTTGACGATGTTCCCATTCTTCTCATTCTGTGAATCCTGAATGAACTTTTGGTGTGCTCAGTTTTGGATAAATCATTGATGGGCGTAGATGTTTGAATGGGAGACACGCAGGCTGGCTCAGTTTTGGGTTCTACGTTTGTGATGCTGGTCAAAGCATTCCTGCTGGACGTCTGCTCATTTTTGAAAGGAGTAGGGGAAACTTCAGATTCACTACTTTCATTATATTCATTCTGGGTTGAAAGACTTGGTTCACGCAACCTCAGCGCTGGCTGTTCCAGCAGGAGGCCGTTTGGAGGCAGCCCCAGCAATGGAGCAGAGACTGGATTTATGTACTGGAATGGAAGCAGGAATGCAAGGCTGTTAGGGATGTTTTCGAAGTGATGAATGCTGGAAGGATTGCTGTTCTCCAGGTGAGCAAGGAGACTTGGGCTCCTGGTGCGATTATTGCTTTCAATAAAAGTCCTTATATCTGAATCTGTCTTTGAAGATGGTACAGCCACAGCCTGCCCTTCTTTTTCTTGAATTGCCATCAGCTCCACAATGGATTTGGTTTCTCCAAATCTCAGAAACTGCTGAAGGGTAATAATCTCTTCTTCCCTGGACATGATGGCCCAGCGGTCAAGCACCTTGCCTGCAGCATCCTAGAGGCCATATCAAAGAAACAACAAAGACAAACAAAAGAAAAAAAACTTATTGATTCTGCATAATTACTGAACTCGATAGAAGATGCTCTGCTGCCTGCACATGAAACACTAAGCTCAGAAAACAACATGCAAACAGTATTAATAGAAGTCAACCAACAAAGCAAACTTTTCTGCCATGCAAATATAGTAATTAGAGTCACAGTTAGAGAAACAGATTGAGTTTAATAAAGTCAAAGCAAACAAAATGTAGACCACTGGGGCTCTGTGATCTAAAATGCCTTCAATACTGCTATTATAACAACAGTGATCTATGTACTATGGAACTGTTTAGCATACATTAGTATAAGATGTGAATTCTAGCTGTGCAGGCCAATGTAAATACTGAAACTGTACCTTAATCCTTACTAAATGGTGACACTATAGGAAAGAAATAAATGCATTTGATAGAATTTACCTCTTAAATGTAAGTAGACAGAAGACTGAATTCAATTAGGAGCAAGCTTACAAAATATATCTCAAAGAGTTTAAAACAAGACAACTAAAAAGTAGCATAAAAATATTTAACAACCTACATTTTTTCCACAAGGGCAATATATAAAATTTCATTTATTGCCAATGTACATCAAAAGGCTGAAACAGGGGAGGAGGGGGAATGCGGCACTGGTTTTGAGTATAACTGAACTGTTACTGGCAATTGATTGTAAACTTCTAATCTGGATTTGATTTACACTTAAAATATAACTTTTTGCACTCTTGTTATAAATGACAGTTACAAATATTTAAAAAGTAAACATTTGATGGATGTGGATAACATAAATGTGTAAAAATGTTATCTCTTAACATTGCCTACTGATAGCAAGGGAAAAGTCCAGAGAGAATACACATCAGTAATCACCAGACTATCTGTTGTTAAATATACATTAAAAAGCATTTCACACTTTCATTTTTGCTAGTAAGTATGAGATTTGCCTGAAGGTAGAACTTAAAAATTCTGCACTGTAATGTCAGGCAATCCATTCCGGCATGTATTGATAAAAATGTATTGAAATACTTACATGATGAATGCATTTTAGCAACACCTCTCCTATTGAGCTAACCTTGGACTTGTCACCACTTCTGTAGCTACTAACACCTATGGCCCTTCAGCAGAGAGGGCCAGTGTTTCTTGCACAGAACAGCTAGACACCTCTGCATGGAACTCTTCAGTGCTGTCTTTGATTTTGTTTATTCAACCATGGATCTCAAATTCAGAGCCTGTCTAATCATTTAGGAGTACCCTAGCAAAAATCACCAGAAGTGATTTGATTGTACAAAGTATTTATATGAAAATCTGAAAATTATTTTTCATATGCGACAGTACTGATTCTAGTCCTTCCCCTCCCCCACATAATTTTATAGCACTGTAAATCACAATTTTCTCAAATAATGAAACACACACACAAAGCCTGGCTTGAGCTGAGTTTAATTCTTTTAGTTCAGAGTTATCTCAAATCATAGGACACAAAGCAAGTGCAATGGGTTAATTTCACATAAATTGCAAAATCTTAGATATCGCTATAGCGCTATTAATCTGGTTCATGGTGCCAGGTATGAATGATAGCATACAATGAAATCTAATCCACCCATGACCAGAATAATTTGAAAACTTTAAATTGGCCTTTATCCTGCAAGATGATGCATGTGGGAAGATCACTGTGCCTGTGTGGAACTTTCATCAGTGTGGGTCCATGTAGATTAAGGGACTATCTTGTGCAGAGCTGTTTGCAGGATAAACCCATGATTTGTTGATTTTGTTCAGTAAGCCATCAAAGGTTTAAAGCTTTTCCAAACATAGCAATAGCTTTGCTAACTCCTATAGCCTTTTAATTCTACCTGTCCTGCTGGAAAGGAATGCCTGTTTTGCAGGAACTCAGTGTGATTCAATGCAATGTATCCAAAAGGCTAAGAACTCCTTGGAACTCAGACTACACTTTCCTTCTTTCCAAATTCCAAACTAGTTTCCTTTCTCATGCATCTTCCCTGCATACTTGTCAAAAGGTTCCTTATTTGTCCATTCAATTCCACCACACCCTCCATCAGGCCTGCCCTTCCTTGCCATTACGATTCTACATTTGAAGATACCAATCTCTCACCTAGATCCTAAAATGAACTCACGGCTCAAATGTTGAGCTGCAGGGTTTGCCATCATATATGGCCCATTACGTATTTCACAGCTCTTATTCAAAAAAACAGAAATCTCTTCCACCTTCCCCCCTTCCCAACAGCTTTTACACATGACTAAAGAGTTTAAATAGGTGGGAGAGGTATCTCATTTTCTTTTGAAACGGGATCTGAATATTTACCTGTATTGAGTCTCGGACTGTTTGATTGCTGCCAACTGTGAGTGTTTGTAATGCACTACTGAGAGCATTTTGGGATGGTGGGTTTTGGGTTTTTTTGTTTGTTTTCTTTTTTAATTCAGAGGATTGTGCAGTAACGAATGTCTAATGAATTTTATAAATGGGGATAAATAACTAAATAAATTAGATTTAGATTGTGTAGATGGCTTCAGAACAAACTGCAAGACTAGAAAAATATGGGCTCCTTTATTGAGGAGCCCAAAGAAACCTACAAGTAAGGGATCAAGAGGCCAATTAGATCACAAATAAGACTTAGTGGACTTGGTTCTGATGGCACACAGTCCAGTATTTTGTCCAGCCTGGTTTGAAATGTTCCACATGGATGTCCCATGGGGGTTCCACCACTTCATTTGGGAGGTTATTCTTTAGCTTAATATACATCCTCATTGAAAGGAAGTTTTCCTGACACTGCCTAAATTATCCCTCTCTCAATGGCAAAATGTTACACTTAGGTATACTTTTACAGTATGTACTACAGGATTTTCTAGAGTTGAGGAGAAATATATGCAACATTTGGGGCCAGGACCTCAGGCTCTGCTACAGTACCATTTAGTTCTTAAACAGAGAATTAAGGATTTGATTGGTATCGAGTTATCCTCAACTAGCATAAAAACAGCAACCCAATGGAATCAGACAGTTGGCTTAAAGTGACTTTAACCTACTCCTGCAAGCTGTACCAAGTATTAGCTCAGCAGAGCTACAGATTCAGCCATCCATATCCAATTACCAATCACCTACCATCTCTGGCCCAATCAATAACATCTTTAGGGCCAGTCCTACAGGCCCTATAAGGACAAAGCTTTAAACAATTTTCCCTAACAGTGATGAAGGGAGCATGTGTGAAGAAGACAGTTGTAGTTAAGCATCCATACTTCTGCTAGTTTTGCTCTTAGAGAGACCAAGGCGGGTGAGATAATACCTTTTACTGGACTAACTTCTGTTGGTTAGAGCTGGTTCTCAACCTCCTGCGGGTTGCAACACACTTGGTGGTGTGTTGCAACCTTAAAGGACACATCAGCTCACTCCTCCCAGGCCAAATCCAGCCATCTCCCCGGCTTGCCGCAACATACTTATGGCTGTGTGGTGACACAGAAACGTGTCCCAACACAGTGGTTGAGAACTGCTGGGTTAGAGAGACACGGTCTGTGTAGCTTGAAAGCTTCTCTCTTTCACCAACAGAAATTGGTCCAATAAAAGATATTACTTCACCCCTTTTGTCTCTCAAATAACCTCTGATCACCACAGCTGCTAACTATTTCGCTTTTGTCAGATTTTGAGCAAATCTTTTATTTTGTTGTTTGTGTTGTGAATGTTACGTTGCTCTATTGAAGAACTCTTTCATATACAGTAAAGAATATTAAACATATCTTCTGTTGACTTGAAGACACTGTGGATTGGATTCATGAATAACAGGTAGATTTTTTTGTTTTAATTTTTTTTTTAGAAACAGCAGTTTATATTCACAAGTTGTCTGTTGTTAATATTTAGCTAGAAGTACAATTTTTCTAACAATATAGAAGTGTGGTTTGGGATCACTATATTTCATAGAAAATATAGCATTTATGTACACTGCGTGCCACATGGTTCAATATTTACATAGTGATGGTTTCTATAAATCAGTACAGTATGCATTGAAATTCAAAACTAGATAAAGAGCAAATAGGAATGTCATTTTTTGATAAAACTTGAAAATTAAAAAAAATCTAACCATTATCCCTTTGAATTAAACTATAACTAGCTAGGGATCTCTTTGTATATCTTAATACTTGATTAGAGGTTCAAGTCCTTTCTTACATGTAATCGATTTCTTGTTTCTTACAATCTCTCATGCTAAATTTTCTCCCCAAAGCCATTAAATCATATCCACATTTAAATTTTTCATGACAAAAGATTCCAATTTATATTACTTTTTTTTCGGCTCAGTACCTATTAAGCCAAGCCTCCTGTGACACTATGTACAAGTCAGTCAGTTAGTGTAAAGATACCAGTGTATGCTTTTACCTCTAAGCAAGCCAGGATACAAGAATGTACAGCATACAATGGATGCTCTTGCTTCCCTGCTTACAGTCTGCTTTTATATATTGGTGGCTCTCTTCCGATTTCAGAAAAAGAGAATCCCTCAAGCCATTAAACCATATAAAATTAACCTCGAAGGGTACAAGGCCTATAACCTTAAATCTTCCTCTCTCTATGTCTAAACACACACTCAATTTTCTCTCTATCTATATTATTAGTATAGATATAGATACACATATACACTCACTGTATTAGGTCTCTGAAGCAGTGTCACGGTTAATCATCCTGAACTTATCTCCTGATTTTTGCTGACCTGTAGGTTAGGATGAGATGTGTCAGGATACATCTTGTCCGAAGTTCTGTGTCACATCAGAACAAGTGATGGGTTTAGGATGATTATCTCAGATGATACAAATAGGTTTGAGTAGAAGACAAACACAAAGTTCACTCTAATTTTTATGAGTTTAATTGGGGAGAGAGCTGGAGAGGGGGAACTTTGGTTTTCCGAGACTCTTTGGACTTCACAACTTGTAAATTTTGGATTAATTCTGAAAGCCTCTCAACTTAAAGTTGCCTATTTAAAAAGTGAGGATGGCCTTTATGCAACACATATGCATTCTCCACCTGGAACTTTTGTTCTAAAAATCAAGTAGCTTTAAACTCTTATGAAAAACTGAAAAGACTCCTGTGATGTCCATTACCCTGAACTAATTTTATATAGAAACACACATACAAGTACACTTTTGCAAACCTATTTTTAGCTCTCTAATTTACTTCTTGGCATAGCTGAGATTGTGTGTGTGTGTGTGGTGCACATGACTGTATGCACATGGAGAGATGATTACACAGGAGTTGAAATTAATAAAAAGGTTAAAAGAAAAAAATGAAAACTTTTTAGAAAAAATGCAGATTCTGGGAAGCACTCAGGGAATATTATCAAGCACCATTGTGATAATTTCTGAGAAGTACTTGAAATTATGTGGAAAACTAACTTGGCAAGCTTATTTATTTTAGCAAGGTTCTATCTGCATCTTAAATGCACATTTCTTGCTACAGACTGACCAAGCAGTTTGAATGCAATGATTTAAAGAATATATTGCATGTATCACACACACATTTTATATATACATGTTTGTATGTATACTATGCACTTATCTTTCGTCTGCTAGCTGATCTCGGGGAAACATGTTGAAAGCACGGCTGTAACAACTGAAAAAGCATTCTAAAAAGCACTCAGTCATGCTGTAATTGTACAGGATGGTTTTAATTAAGGTGCAGACAGAAAATCAACATTTGTTTCTGATTTTTAAAAAAGCGTTACAAAATTTCAGTTTGGGGGGGTTTGTTGGTTTTGTTTGGCTGAGTTTCTCAGGAGCATCCCCTTACTTCCAAATAAAGTTTCAAGTTGTTATACCGAGAGATGTTCACATCCCATCTCTTTCTGGGAACAAAGTGATCACTAAACAGAGGTGTGTCAGCTTATGTCTATACATACAGGAAAAATCAAAACGTACTAGGATCCTGCTCCTTTTCAGGTCACTGGCAAAACTCCCACTTGTGTCAATGGGCACTGGCTCTGACCAAATGTTTAGATTTTCATGGAAATACTTATCCACGTACTTTTTTTCCTGCTGGGCATTCTTTACATGCCATATCGACCCAAGGTCTGCTCTGTTTTCGCAAACATCAGAGACAGGCATATACACCAGCTTGTTGTGATCATACATAAGCAGCTGCTGCCAAATTCAATATACACAACTCACAAAAAGCCATGACTTAAAAGACTTTCCCATCCCTAAACCTCTTTACCTTCCCTACCTCCTCCCTCTTTCCCTGCCAAAATGTATGATAAATGCTATGGCTGTGAGAATCAGTGGTCCTTTCCTTATGTCTACCACTGCATCAGAAACCAACATGACACAGTACTACAAAGTTTTCAGTCAATAATGGAAATCTTTAGCTTTTGGCTTAACTGCTACATCTACTGACTGAAGAAAAATAGAGAGAGAGAGATCTTTACCCTGACTTCTTAGAACAACTGGATTTGTTTGCTTTCACCCAAAGATATGGGATGAATATCAGGGTTTTCTGCTTGTGACAGCTAATAGAAAAAGAAAGTCTTTTTTCCAACATCAAAGTATATATGTGAAGCAAACTGTCAGCATGTAGCTAATTGCAGAAAATAAAAGGTACGCATAACTTCACTGTTTTGTATTTATTTCTTGTTATCCATACGAACTATCAGTTCCTCCTCAAATTGTTCACTCCATCCCTCACATTAAGGCTCCATGTTAATAACTATCTTGCCCCTTTCATCCAAATGGACTCCAAAGAGCTTTACAAACATCTACTACTTGATATTACAGACTACAGTCCAAATTTTGTTCCAGCATGAATCCTTACTTCATTTGACAGCAAATGGGATATAGTTTAGAACTGCAGCATTACAAAGAGCAGAATTTGTCTCCATATATGTAGGGGGAATATCACAGAAATGTCACCAGGACTGGGATGGAACAGAACAGCTTTCTAACTGTGCACAACAGCCCTTCACAACAAAGAAAGTGAAGATTACCATGTCCTGCAAAAGGAATTTAAGTAGGTGGAATGTAATAACCACAGTTGAAATCTGGCCAGGACACTGGAGTTAGCCACCCACATTCTTGCTAAAAGGTTTACAGAATCTTTACTGACCAGAAATATTCAGGTCCTCTGTTTTATATCTTTTTCCCAAAGACAGAACCCTTGAGCATAGTCCTGACTACCAACTTGCTGCAGTACTGGTTCAGTAAAATTACAGAGGGACAGGATCACCTAGCAGATTTCTAATCCTCAGCATTTCCTTCAGGATCTGGATTTTCTCGAGAGTATTCCCATGACTCACTCTCTGGATATAAATCCTCCCTATTCTTCACCTTCCATCTACCTTAAATCTCCATAAATGTTACTCTCATTCCTAATACCTGGCTTTGTAAGATTGTAGTATGATGAGGAGATGCCTGTGGAAACAAATTATCTAAAAATGCACCAAGTCAAAAGAATGTGTTTCTTGATTAAATAAAGCTTCGGCAGAAAAAAAGAAAGTCGGAATATACACTACAACAACAATCAGAAGCTGGACAATGTATGCCCATGGGCATTAAAGTGGCAAGTTCTGGAAAAGTTCTAGTTCAATCAGGAAGTTACTCCAAAACATAAAATGGCCACGCCCTCCCAGGATTTGAGCGCTATCGATTTCTCTTGCCGGACAAGGCCAGGTCATTGAGAAGCAGTCTTAATTACTTTGGAGTAAAGAGAAACACCATAATGGCAAATCAAGCATAGAAATTCAGTTACAAGTCTACATTTCCTGAATTTCTGCAGTTTTTGCCAAATCTTTAGTGGCACTTTTCTTGAAAGAAAGAAAGAAAGAAAGAAAGAAAGAAAGAAAGAAAGAAAGAAAGAAACTCACCCATCCTTCGCATTGCACATTATCCTAGGTGTATGTGAGTAACATGCATAGGTACTATTTTGGGACAAGGGTGTACATGCATAAAACACACAGATTACTTTCACAGATCACAAAATGCTGCCACACAATACACGTAAAATATCCAGTCTGCAGAAGGCTAAATGTGTGCACTCTCACTCTTTCTATATAAATTTGCCCCATCTACTTTCAGTTGAGTGGCAGGTCTCTGGCAGATATTTATGAACAGCACTCTGCTAGAATCCAAATAAAAAATATTTACAAATGAAAAGAAATCTCTTATAGGAGAAGAGGAGAGCCCTATTTTATCATTCATTAAAGAAATGTTAATTTGCACTGGTACTCATCCACCCTCATTCCAGAAGGTATTAATCTCTGCAACTCAAGTAATGTTGTTAGGATGCAAGGGCCTTAGTCTGAAATGCTTCTTGTGATTTTTAAACCGTATTGTTTGACTTTTGATAAAATATTCACTTTGTTATGCAATGCTCTTGATTATGTACCGAATAAGAATGTATAATGAGATGATCATTTTTCTCTTACTAACAGTGTGTATAGCATTTTTATTTTAAAAGCTATGATAGATCACTGTGGGGTTACAACATCTCTAATCACTGAAGTTCCAACTTCATTTTATCAAAGCTGTTCCATCTAGTGCCTTTATAGTTAAGGAAGGGACTCTCTAGTTTTTCTACAGTGAACCCCAATCCTTATTCAGGGGCCTTAGAATTTAGCTGGAGAAGAGAAATTGTGATTTGAAGACAGATCCCAAATCTCTTTATACTGTTTTACACTGGTGTAACTCCACTAACGTCAGTGGATTTGATCTTCATTTACACTTATGCAAATGGGAAAAGAATCAGGCCCTACGTATAAAGTTGACAAATCTGACGCACCTTTACTATGATGTCACTACTACCCCATCATACTAACCTTTCTCCATGAATAAGTATTAAGTTACTAATTTTAAAGAGATCCAAATAGAGATCTTTCAATAACATAATTTTATTATTTAACATTTGTATTGTGGGCAATAGTCGCTATAGGTCATGACCAGATGGGTCTCATTGTGCGAGGCACTGTACAAAAGGTATTTAACAAGTGAACATTTAAATTCTTAAAATCAATCCAAATTTCCGAGGACTTATCTATACTTAAAATGCTGCAGCAGCACAGCTGTAGTGCTTCCATTCCACAAAGTTTCTACCTGTGTTGATGGGAGGACTTCTCCCATCAGTGTAGTTACAACATGTCCCTGAGAGGTGGTAGCTAGATCTCCTGGAGAATTCTCTCGTAGACCTAGCAGTGTCTATACCAGGGGTTAAGTCGTCTTTATTTCATTATTCAGGGTTTGAAAAATCCATAGTCCTCAGTGATGTAGTTATAGGAATCCCACTTCCTAGTGCAAACCAGGCCATTAACAGTTTTGAAAACCAAAGCACTGGATTCTAAATTTAAAGGAACATGGTGGTATCTCACATTCTCTATAGCTCTGTGGCCATGGAAAATGCATTTACAAGAGCTTCTTGTCCCTTAAGCAGCAACACAACACCTAGGCGCTAAATGATTGGGAGGCAGAGAGGATTGTTTTTAGACACAGGGCAAACTTAGCTCCTCAGGGAGGTAAGGCCAGAATGAAGGAAGCGTAGGTAGCCTTCTGGAAATGCAACAGCTGCAGTAGACACTGCTGGCATCTCAGAAAGAGAAACACCATGCTGGCAAATCAAGCACAGAAGTTCAGTTACAAGTCTACATTTCCTGAATTTCTACAGTTTATGTCACACCTTCAGGGGCACTTTAAGAAAAGAAAAGAACAATGAATGTGAGATGAGCTCGCAAAACCACGTGCAACAGTGTCTCCAGCACTGACTCAGTTCCCCGTCACTCAAATCCCTACCAATAAAGGTTCACAGGGACTTAACTGGAAGATCAGTTAATAAATTGGAGCTATAGTTGAGGGGCTAATTAGAGGGGGAAGCAACCCCTGCAGCTGGGAGCAAATAAACTGAGAAGAAGGAAGCTCTGAAAGAGGGGAGCTGAGAAGGAAGGCAGGGACTGGCTGCTGCACGTTGCTGTTCCCTTCCCTAGAAGCAAGTGGGAAAGCTGACAACGGAATGTAAATACATGTAAATAGCACTACAGGCTGTGGCCTGCTGGAGCAAAATAATATAGCATTGTCAAGGAGACCTGGAGTGGCCTGAAAGGATTCTCAGGAAGACCACTCCTTGACCCTATGGGAATCACCAGTTTTCCCACTTACCAATTTTGCATAAAAGACTGTATATTTTTGTTGGTGTTTAAGGAAATTTGGCCCACCTTGTTAATGTTATCATGTAATCAATGTAATCATCATAATTTTCATAGCTTAGGAGGCACTGCTACCTAGACACTGATGATTGGACTGGGAGTTACAATCCCTGGGCTTTATTTGCAATCTTTGTATGCCATTTAAATTTTTGCCATTCATAAAAAAGGAATAATTGACAGGATGTTCGGAGAATTTGTGAACGTTTGTAGAGGGCTCTGAAGATGTATTATAATATTCACAACATCCAGCACTCCAACAGTTGACTAGGTGCTGTTCAGCCAAGACTTCTGCTAAGACACAAAACATATGTGGAAACTATCATGTCATATCGTGTATCTTATAGTGACTATATCTAATGAGCAACACAGTAAAAACAAAAAAGTAAGATACTCAACGTTCAAGTCAGATTAGATTATCAAAACAGACCCGTTTGGCCTTAAACCTAAAATAATTTTATAAATAGCAATATTTGGAAAAAAATAAGCAACAAAGGATCAAATCCTGATGATTTCATAGGCAAAGCTCCTGTTGAAGTCAGTGGGAGATTTGCCAGGATAGGGACCGAAGGAATTTAGTATTTCATCCAAAGACAGCAACACTGGAGTAACAGAGCTGATAAATGTAAGTGTAAGTGGACTACATGAAATGCTTCAGTCTCTGATTTAAGCCAAAGCTGTGACTCAATAAAGAGATTCAATGGTGATCTAGGCTGGGTACATGAATAGTAGACAAACAGGGAGACTGATTTCCGCCCTTAGTTTTCTTTAGGGAAACATGCATTATTACTTGCAATATATACAAAATGATCTTAAGAGGCCTCTTTCTTTTGACTGTTTACAGAAGAACAAATCATGTCCAGAAAATCCAATTTATTGTTGATGACCATGTGATGCAGAAGAAAGATGACAGGGTGTACATATGAGGTTAAAAAGGCAAAGGGTGGTAGAATATAAAAATTCAGATCTATAAAGTGTGCAGCAAGTTATCTGTCTGTACACATTACAGGCACTGAAATGCAGAAGAAAGTGGGGAAAATATATTGCGGTGTGCAAGGTAATAATAACTGTGCCTGCATGCCTTAATACCCTCTTGTCCCAGCAGTCCTGACTTTCTAGGCAGCCCACTTCTCCACATTAACAGTAGTCATTTGGAGAGCAGCAAACGTGCCATTAGAAGCACTTTTACAAGTGTATATTCATCCACCAATTAGCTTAATGTGGCCGCTTTCTGCATATTTTCTATCCAGGCTTGCACAAATCTTATTAATATTTCCCCCTAGCGCTTTGACAGATTATCTTGTCATTATGCATCCTGGAGCCTTTTAAACAATATGGGTAAACTACTGTTTGCGAGGTTAATGACAATTATCCCCTAATTACTGCATAAGTCACTCAGTCCACTTTATCTCATAGGCAGGGTTCTGCTCTGTGTATCTGCCATTGTGTCACCGTAAATGAATCTTGTATAGCCATGTTTATCTGTCGTTGCCTTGTAAATTACACTGACAGAAGAATGAACAAATTACTATGTGTCATCACTTAAATACAGCTTCTGATAAAACAAAACAAAACAAAACACCCGACAAGCACAACATTTGAATTTCAGCCTGATCACAATTAGTAAAAACATATATCATTTCTACGTGATATATTTTAGAACTGATGGTCAGGATTTGGTAGTGACAAGGGAAGAGATGGGAAAATAGGAGAAACATAAAAATGATACTAAGAGTAACGCTCATTATCATCTGACTGTTTTCTCTGTTATTTCAACATACGACATGACTATCTTGTAGTATTTTCTAAACGTTTTCCTACTCAGATCAGATCAATAGTAATGTGCCTAACGTAACAATTTAAATGGTTTTCCACTCCACGCCCTACTGTTTTCAGCAACACAAATGCAACCAGGTCCCACATATGTGGGGCCAGAATTGCTATAAATAAAATCACCAGCTAAACAAATTTAATGAATGTAACGGATAAATAGCGTATGTCCCACGTCTGCCCTGATTGGTCCCTCTGATTCCAATGAGATTGCTGAGGGCGTAAGTCAATGCAGACTTGCCAGGCACTGATCAAGTCCCCCTACCTTTTTTTTTAAATATCATTACCAAAATTATCTTAGCATCTTGTTGTATTACACCATGTCTATGCTTTGGCTCTCCTTATTGACATCAGCCTGCAGTAAAACATGGGATCAATTTACTGCTGTCAGTGAGAGCTGTCCAGTGAGGCACTGAGTTAGCACTCATCTCAGGCTGTGCAGGTTGGTGATAGTCCCGTAGCAGAAGAAAGGCTCTTGATTACCGGCACTGCCCCAACATTCCTGGGACATGACCAGCTCTATGACTGCAACAAAGTAAATTGTATTTAGAGAGACCAGAAGTCTAAGAGAGACAGAATAAATTTGTGATGGCTAATAAGAGCATGCTTGAACCTGACATTATTTATTAAACAAACATGCTATCAATGTAATGCAGTGCCACAAAAGGTGACAGAACTGACAGCCCTGGAAACTTTAGTCCTCTAGGTATCTGCACCATAGGAAAAGCAGAAATAACATTGATGATACAGCCTCCCCCGTGCTGTCTCCATCATGATTTGGACAGGCCACCCCTGAGGCCAGGAGGAAAGTTGAATTTCCAGAGCCTTTCATTTTTTCATGGAGTGCCAATGGTTACATTAATTGTGTTGGGTTTGTAATGAGGGCATTTGTCCACTGGGACTGAGATCGCCATGTAGGACATCATACAGCCATCATAGGACAAGAACTTCCCGTCACCACTGTCCTGGACAGGACTGGAATGAATGAGCAAACAGAACATGAAGCTCCACTGCCACCCCCTGGAGCCTTTCAGTGCTCCTTAATGCTAGTGTTTAACCCTTAGGGCAAGCAAGTATATTTCCTAGATTGCCAGCCAAACGGATGCTTAAAGATACAATTTTATCTACTTAGGTGAATTCCATGCATAACCTGTGGGAGAACCAATGAATATTTCAAAACCCCATCCTGCATCAAAGTTACACAGGAACTTATTTAAGCATCCTTTGGGAGAGGTGTACATATGCACTCACATAATATGTACATATAAGGTAGTTTTATACATTAACATAATAAGCAATATTTTATATTGCCATATAATGTGCATGGAGTCTAAAGATTTCGCAAAGCATGCACCTTTCTATGTATATCTTAAAACATGTCCAGTGCTAAACTCAGCCTGATTCATACAGTGCAACTCACTGAAGCAAAGGAATATCTTATCAATCAGTGCAGACTTTGGCCCTTGAAATTTAAAAGCATCAGATTTTATTTCTTTCAATTTCTGTAGATGAAATAGGAAGTGCATGATTTTTAGAAACCGATTAGTTAGTGTAAGTAAACAAGTCACACCAACACAGCACACCTCTTTTAGCCGATGTTACACTAAGTATGTGCTTTCATTCCGTTGGATTGTGAATGTGTTCCATTTAAAGAGAACGGGTAAATTAAGATGTCTAAAGACAACAATGGTTTGTAGGCAACATGCACAAGTACCGTACCTCTCATCACGCCCTCAGCACAGGTTGGAAGAAAACGCTGTAGCAAAAGGGGAGGAAAATGTGAGAGCCGACATTGATAGGGATAACTGAAGAGCCTGATCGATTTTGAGTAAGCACTACCTCAAGGGCCTTGGTCCCAGCAGGATTGATCTCTGTGTCTGTCCTGTGTTCAGTCAATGCAACTTCAGCAGGGTATTCACTGTGGAAATAAATGAAAGTGGTGCAATATCCCCCCGCCACCCCCTCCCTCCCACTATTTTTTTCCCTCGGCTGAAGGAAATTTAAACCTTGATGTGGCTGAAGGCAGAGCACAGGGCAATGCTGGGTTAAAAATGTGCAGGGAACAAAATACCATTGGTTAAACAAAACTTGGAAAAATGCATTTCCAAATCATTAACATTTCTCTTTTAATCTGGAGTTTCATTGGCCTTTGAACTTTGCTAATGGCACAGTAACTCTGTATGACAGACACAAGTGTTATATGCTTTTACTGGCTAAGTTTGTGTCATGTCAAATAAAGGTGAGGATTAGCACCTGTCTTTCAGCAGACAAGAGTGGGCACTAAATCCGATTTTAACCATGGAGGGCAGGTGATGGGCTGGCTGCTGACTGGAAAAAATATTGGATTGGTTTAACCAAACAAGTTTTAAAAGATCTTTGGAAATAACAGGCTGCAATATGAAGACAACTAAGAAACGAAAGAACAAACACACACACATTCATGATGGTTCTAGTTAGTCTCTCTCTCTTTTGTGCATTACTGTTTCTTTGAGCACATTTCTGGTTTCATCAGCTTTCTTTGAACAATCTCCAGAGACACTGAGCTCCTTGCAGAGAGCGCCATTCATTAAGGAATATTATTTACATGGGTATTATTCAGTCTTGCTTGAGCTCTTTTACATTTAAGTAAAAGTAGATATCTTTGATCTAGGGCTGATTCAAAACATTAAATGACACTCTGCATAGACATCGATTAGCCACTGATAAAGGTTGAGGTAAGCATGATGCTACTGTAAAATTCAAAATGTATATACTGTTAACAAGCCTGTTCATGTATAGCATCAGTTATGAGAGGAAATTCTACAGAATAAAATCCTATTTCCAAATATTCAAAACTATGCTAAGAAAAATTACATTCATGTATCAATGACTTATCACTTGAAGCAAATTTTCCACATGGCAGAACTTACGTCTACAGTACTGATCTCTCTAAGACAGTAGAGAAAAACAGGGAAAAAAATTACATTTTGCATGATTGTTCCACAAACACAGAATGAGCTCACAATACACAACATAAATCCATGGTGTAATCTATAAAGGATGATGAGTGTCAGAACTAGAACAAGGAGAATTGTAAATGTTATGAGTTAACAAGCTTTTTTCTTAGGGGTCGGACTGGCCCTTTACTTAAGCAAAATTACACTGATTTAATGGGAATTTTGTCTGAGCCAGGATTTCATTGTGTCCTTCCCAGATACCAAAGCAAGTAACCTTGCACAATGGGGAAGGTTGATTATAGAGGAGAACTCATTGAAAGACGTGTGCTTGGTTCACAGATTTCTATACAGACTTTATTTTCATTTGTAGCTCTGGAATTGCACTTTGCATTTTAGGTTCAAATAAACCTAAAAAACAATGAAACTCAACTGAAATTACAAAACTGTGCATGATTTTAAGGTAAGAAACAAAACCAGGAATTTCAAAGAGCTGCTACCTGCAAAAATAACCTGTCTTTTCATGTTTTCAAACTTTGCTCCTCAAAGCAGAGAGAAGGGAATGGGTCCAGTGGTTGCTTACCCATGTAACAGCCCCACAGGCTTCTTACACAGCTTTGGGCAAGGCACTTAATCTCTCTGACTATGTCTACACTGGCAAATTAGTTCGAATTAAGGAAGTTTAATTCAAACTAACTTAAGCCATGGCTATACTAGGCTTTAATTAGTTCGAATTAAAGGCTTCCTTAATTCGAACTAATAAATTCAAATATGCTATTCGAACTAAGGGTTAATTCAACCTAGTTAGTTCGAATTAACCAATGTGGCCATGTTAGTTCGAACTAATTCCTTAGTTCGAACTAACTGGCCCATTGAACTCAATGCAATTCACTAATTCAAACTAAATTTTGCTAGTTCGAATTAAGTTAACTGAAGTTAGTTTGAATTAACTAATTCGAACTAACTTTAGTAAGTGTAGACATAGTCTCTGTGTCTGTTCTACATCTTTAAAATGGTGATAGTACAAATTCTCCGTACCTCACAGGAGTGTTGTGCAAGTAAACACATAAATGATTGTGAGATGCTCAGATGAAAAACTGAAAAGCAAGAGAGAATGACAGTTCATTTGTTTTCCCTGGATGCAAACTGTAGACAGTGGCTATACTATGCAGCTCCATTGATGGCAGTTACACAGGCTTTATAACATAAGTAACATAACTAACATTGATATAACTTGCATCAAATAGCTGCATTGTCTTCACTATGCTACGTTGACATAGCTTATGCATTTCATTCCATTGGAGTACCAGAGTCGATGGGAGAAGCACTCGGCAATCCATTGGGCATGTCTTCATAAGACCCATTCAATCAATGCCACTGCATCGATGGCTGCAGCACTGATGGAAACCTCCAATGTATACATGCCCTGTGTGACAACCAAGACAGTTAATCTGCATGACTCCTGCTTTCATAAGCAGCTAGAAAGAACAATGCATATAGGGTATTATCAGCTAGTTAGTGTTTGTTCTGTGCAAAGCTCTTCAAGAATGATTCTCAAGATACGCTATCAACACACCTACCTATCTGAGAGACACTACAGATTTCCTGAGAAAAATGCAATCCATTGATGGTCTTCCAGAAAATACCATCCTGGCCACTATGGATGTAGAGGCTCTTTACACTAACATCCCACACAAGGATGGATTACAAGCATTAGAAGAACCATCCAGGATGATGACACAGCTAAACTTGTGGCTGACCTCTGTGACTTTGTACTCACCCACAACCATTTCAGATTTGAAGATAATTTATACCTTCAAGTCAGTGGCACTGCTATGGGTACCCGCATGGCCCCACAATATGCCAACATCTTTATGGCCGATTTAGAACAACGTTTCCTCACGTCTCATCCCAGAGCACCTCTACTTTACCTACGCTATATTGATGACATCTTCATCATCTGGACCCATGGTAAAGATGCCCTTGAAGATTTCCATAGAGATTTCAACAATTTCCACAACACAATCAAACTTAGCCTGGAACACTCCACACAAGAGATTCACTTTCTGGACACTACAGTGCAAATTAGCGATGGGCACATAAAGACCTCCCTATACGGCAAACCTACTGATCGGTATAGTTACCTACATCCCTCGAGCTTTCATCCTCGACACACCACACGATCCATTGTGTACAGTCAAGCCCTAAGATATAACCGCATTTGCTCTGACCCTTTAGACAGAGACGGACACCTTCAGGATCTCTACCAGGCATTCTTAAAACTACAGTACAAACCCACAGAAGTGAAGAAACAAATTGACAGAGCCAGACGGGTACCCAGAAGTCAACTACTGCAGGAGAAGCCCATGAAAAACAACAACAGAACGCCACTGGTCACCACCTACAACCCCCAAGCCAGACCTCTTCAACACATCATCAAAGATCTACAGCCTATTTTACAAGATGATCCCTCACTCTCTCAAGCCTTAGGAGACAGACCTCTCCTTGCTTTCAGACAGCCCCCTAACCTTAAAAGGATACTTACCAGCAACTACAGATCACACAACAGAAACACTAAAGCAGGAACACAGCCCTGCAGCAGACCACGCTGCCAACTTTGCCCTCATATCTACACTGATGACACCATCACAGGGCCTAACCATGCCACCTACTCCATCAAGGGCTCGTTCACCTGCTCATCCACCAATGTGATTTATGCCATCATGTGCCGGAAATGCCCCTCTGCCTTATATATTGGACAGACAGGACAGTCTCTGCACCAAAGAATCAATGGACACAAATCTGACATCAGAAATTGCAACGCTGCAAAACCTGTAGGGGAACACTTCAATCTCCCTGCTCACTCCCTTGACGACTTGTTAATCGCTGTGTTGAAACAGATGAATAACAAATCACAGCTTCAAAGAGAGACTGCAGAACTCGAACTTATATGCAAATTTGACTCAGTTGTCTTGGGGTTAAACAGGGACTATGGATTTTTCTCGCATTACAACACGTGATTTGACCTCCCCCTCCTCTATGTGCTGTTCCCCATTGTTTTGAATGCTAACACCTATTTTGATTTGCTGTTACAGCTTGAGCTGATGCTATGTCATACACTCCCCTGCATTTAATTTCCTCCCATTCTGTAACTTTCCCATCTTCAAAGCGTCTGACGAAGTGGGATTTTCTCCCATGAAAGCTCATGCGATTAATAAATCTGTTAGTCTTTAAAAGTGCCACAGGACTCTGTTGTCTCTCAAGATACTGCCTTTCTTAATTTGACTTTTAATTAGTCCATTGAAAGGGCATCACCCATGTGCTTATGCAAGTATGCTTTCTTCTGGGTGACAGACAAGAAATTGCTAGGAGATCCTATACGGAATAATCCACAACTTTGAGACATAAGTGCACTCTTACATTCTCTAAATGGAAACCTGTTTATTATCATTAGATCTCTCTCTACACACAGGAGACATTAGGGGAGTTCAGTGCTGTATGTATTTTCTACTTTGTTTAAAAATGTTGATTTTATGTTTAAAAAGTATGAGACCAAGAAAATTCACAGTAACATATGAAATTGATCTATCATGACCATGCAAACATTTCACAAATTAAACTAGTAAAATAAAATGAAATTACTTAATCTCAGTTCTCCAAATATATGTTCTTGCTCTCTGTAGAAACGTTTAATCCAAAGAGCAGAATTAGTCTGATATATATCAAGCATCAGATCTCAAGTTGATCACACATCTATTATAAGTGGGGAAAAAAGGTTTAACATCTGTGGACTGCACAACAGCTTGCCTATGTATACACACCCATAAACTGGGGCCAAATACATTCTCATATATAATTCAGAAATCCAGCTTAAAATATTATGGTGTATATAGAGAATAACTAAGGTAATCCATACATGCAAACTGACCCTCCAATATAGAACATCTCCAAATCCGTGATGTCCCTCAATGGAGGCAAGACCTGAAAAGGGTGCAGCTCTTTACCAGTTTTGCGAAGGATGTAAGAATCCTATTTTCAATGTCTGAGCTTGGACCAGGCTTGACCATAACACAGATCATCATAAAGTCTAGAACTAAAAGACCACTTTCTTGCAGTTTTGTCACAGACAATGGACAACAGCCAGCAAACCAGTGGAAAGATTGCCTGTAAGAGGACTGATCAGAGCCCTAGAGAGGTCTATCAAATTCATTTTAAGTGGAGGTATTATTTCTAAGCTGTTTAAAACATGCCTATATGAACTCCTGCAAGTATCTTTGAGACTTTAGAAAAACCTCTATAGCCAAGTCATTAGAAAATCAACACTACTGTTGCTATCTGACCAACTGTTGGATTTGTTTTCTATATTTTTAACTAGCCACATAGTAATCCATTCAATTTGGTAGAGTCAAACAGGCAAGATGAGGTGAAATATGGTCATCTCAATCCATATGGGGCTGAAGAAGAGGGTCACACCTTCTGAAATCTATTAAGCAAAACAAATTACTGATGGGGTTCACCAGTAATTGAATGTGTTGATACAATTACATTGTTGCAATAAAGATACAGACAATAGCAACAGTATAAGAATATGCAGTAATATGATGGCTTATATCTGATATGACATTGATCTGAAAGAGGAAAGACTGAATTGACATTCAAATGAAGGTGACTAATTAGTGCCATTCTCAGCAGAGAAGAATCATAAACAACGCTCATGACCTGAATCATATAAGCCATTTTTTATATCTATAGTAAGCCATTACGTACTAGGTATATAAGGAATATCATTAAGTTTAAGTTTCTTCTATTTCTCTCAAATGTACTCTCACTTCTTTTTGTTTGTGAATTTTTTCTCTGTATTGAAGCATGGTATATATCAGAACTAAAACCTACATGAATACAATGTTAATGTGAATGTGGGAAAAAAAGGCAGGATAATCAAAGATAATCCCATCATAATTTAAATTTACAAATTGCACATTATTGGAAAACCATCCTCGTCAGATGTCTCTTTGAGGGTAAGTTGCACCAAGTAAGACGTTTCTCATGTCTCTTGTCCCAGGGTGAAGGATACATAGGGCCAGATCCTCAAGGCCACCCAAGTGAATCAGGCCAGGGGAAATGAAAGGTGTCTTTCAGTCAACCTATTGCTCATCTGATGCCTGGAGTAATCAATTCAGGAGCTGAGGATCTGGAGAAGAACATAATGCAGATGGACAAGTTCCAAAGCAGTAGTTGTGTTAGTCTAGTTCAGCAAAACAAACAAAGAGTCCTGTGGTACTTTTAAAAACGAACACATTTATTTATCATATGAGCTTTCATGGGAGAAAATCTCACTTCGAAAAGCATCTAATGAAGAGGGACTTTCTCCCACAAAAGCTCACGTGATAAATAAATTTGTTCATCTTTAAAAGTGCCACTGGACTCCTTGTATATAATAATACATATGGGCTTTCCAACTTTTTTTGTGTGTGTATCGAAACCAGCCAGAGCCTTAACAAAATAAATAAATAAATAAATAAATAAATAAAATGTGTACAAAACTGCTTACTTCCTTTTCCAAAGGAACATAAAAAAATTAGGCAAAAAGCAGGTCCGAATCGCCCTTTTTCTTCTTCACTTGTGGGACTATAGATACCAGTGAGTTCATTGCTTCTTGGGAGCCCCTGAGGATAAACCAGTAATTAACCTAATGTTAAGGCTAGTTTGTGATCATTTGATGTCACCAGGGTAATATGTTTCACACTGAAAATTGTATGCATTGGGATGAGTCATTTGGTGTACAGATCAAGTGAGTGTGACAGAACTGCCCCCACTGTTGATTCAGCTCTGAATAGATCACACTTGTACTGTTATCTACCTGCTTCTGCTGCTAACATTAGCTACTACTATCTGTCTTTGATAACGGATTTAATTGCCATGACTAGGAACAATCTGTTGGATCGCCAGATGAACGTTTTCTCATCGTTTCAGTTGAAATTACAAATTTTTCTGATATAAATACTGACATAGAATAGAATATATGAATTGTTTTTAGCACCATAGTATCAAAGAACTCTCACTCCCTCATTATAACAACATCCACTGCTTAGTGATCGCAAATTCGTGGAGAATTTATGAAAGAATTGGGTGTAATTTACACTTCCCTCTTTCAGAAGTGGTGAGTTAGTTTTTGTTTGTTTGTTTTTTGGTTTTAAAAACAGACACTGTAATCTGGTTTGAAAATTTTAAGATGGGAAATAAACTAAGGAAACAAGTTAATAGAGCTCCAGAAGTAGTTGTGGTAGGAGTACAGAGTGAGGTTTGGAAAGAAGATGAAACGTGGTAAAAAGGATATATGGAATTTACCAGAGGGAAAAAGCAACAGTCTGCTCCCTATCCCACCCACCTCCTTTTTCTTTTCTCAACCACTGGTGATGAGAAATGTGGCTATGGCATGCCCAGCTACAGTATACCCAACCCCATGCAAGTACTGGTATGGCCTGATGCCAGAACAGTAAAAGAGCACTCATTTTGTATTTTTAAAGCACTTCGTATTATACACAGCAATGTAAGGGGCAGATTGATTTCCAAAAGGCTACATTTCCATTTCAACATTCTGATGAGAGAAACCACAAAAGTTCCACCAACAGAATCCTTCAATGGAATCTTTGGCTATGTACACACGATCAGATTAAAGCGCAACATGGCAATCGCGGTATAAAAAACATGTGACCTTTATTGCGGGAGAGTGCGTACACATGTTGCTCCTTGCAACGCAACAGAATTCTTTGCAATATCGCAGTGTAGCGCAATGAATTCTGGGCACCTATCCCACAGTTCAATTTTCCCTCAATCGGCGCTTGGAATCCTCGGATGAAGGAAAGGAACGCAAAGCGCCATGGGAAAACTCTCATTTTCCCGTGGTGCACTGTGTTCCCCTTGCGTCTTCCTCGTTGCCAATAGCAACTCGCGCCTATTTTCAACAGTGCAGTGACGCACTACTTGCGAGCAATCACAACTGCGACTGCATGGATCCTGCTCTGATCTCCACTGTCGCCTTCAGCATTCTAAATACATCTCGGCTGGTTGCTCAGTATGCAATGAGCTCCGAATCAGACGAGGATGCCGAGGAGCAGGGGCTGATCGATGCCCTGCAGAGCAACAGCACCGCATTGCTCAGCTCCTTCACCGATCATCTGCACACGGTGCAACGCCGTTTCTGGTCGCGAGAGATGAGCACCGAGTGGTGGGATCGCATTGTTATGCAGCTGTGGGATGACGAGCAGTGGGTACAGAACTTTCAAATGCGGAAAGCAACCTTTCTGGAACTGTGTTCAGAGTTGGCCCCTGCCCTGCGATGTAAAGACACCAACATGAGGTCAGCCCTAACCGTGGAGAAGCGTGTTGCGATTGCTGTCTGGAAGATGGCGACTCCTGACTGCTACTGGTCGGTTGCAAAAACCAGTTTGGAGTCGGGAGGTCCACCATCGGATTAGCCCTCTCACAAGTGTGCCGAGCCATCAATCGCGTTCTGCTACGGAGGACGGTGACGTTGGGCAATGTTCGTGAGATTGTGGAGGGCTTTGCTGCCATGGGATTCCCTAACTGCGGGGGAGCCATAGATGGCACACATATCCCGATTTTGGCTCCAGACCATCTCACGACCGAGTACATCAACAGGAAGGGCTACTTCTCCATGGTGCTGCAAGCACTCATGGATCACAAGGGGCGTTTTACAGACATCAGTGCTGGGTGGTCGGGAAAGGTGCATGATGCCCGCATTTTCAGAAACACTGGACTGTACCGGAAGCTGCAAGGGAGTACCTTCTTCCCAGATCAAAAAATTACTGTGGGGGATGTGGAGATGCCCATTGTCATCCTCAGAGACCCAGCATACCCACTGATGCCATGGCTCATGAAGCCGTACACCGGGAACCTGGATCGCAGCAAGGAGCGGTTCAATTACCGATTGAGCCGCTGCAGAATGACTGTGGAGTGTGCCTTCGGCTGCTTAAAAGGGTGCTGGCGCTGTTTGTATGGGAGGCTGGACTTGGACGAGGACATCCCTGCTGTAATTGCGGCGTGCTGTGTCCTTCATAACATTTATGAAAATAGGGGAGAAAAGTTTTCCCCGGGGTGGGCTATGGAGGCACAGCGCCTCAAGGAAGCGTACGAACAGCCAGCCATTAGGAGTATTAGGGGGGCCCAACGAGGAGCTGCTCGCATAAGGGAGGCACTCAGGGAGCATTTCAATGATGCCCTCCCGTAGTTCACTTCAAGGACGCATCAAGTGCACCTTATGAGATTTTCACTGTGTACATATAAAGCCACTCTTCAAATTTTCTGTTACTGTTTTTATTAAAAGATAAAAAGGGGGGCTGGTTGGGGGTTTTTGGAGGGGTTACAGGTGGGTGTAGCTGCAGGTCTCTAAAAAGTAGCTCTGTGAGGGACTGGATGCTGCAGTATACCAGAGGGACGGGTGGCCTTCAAATAAATGCTTTGAAGGACTACGGGGTGTGGGAGGCAGACACGGCTGAACTGTCTGGAGTGGAGCCCGTACATTAATCGCCTAGGTCTGCAGAGCAATCATGCTCTTGAGCAGTTCTGTTTGCTCCTTCATGACGCTTATCAGTTCGTCCCTGTGTTTCTGCCTCCTCTGTTGGGATTCCTGTCTCCAGGCTCGATTCTCTCTCGTGGATGCCTCTGAAACTCCTGAAGCTCCTGAAACATATCCTCCCTGTTTCTTCTAGCACGCCGCTGAATGTTTCTCATGCGGTCAGCTGGGGTAGACACCGGCCTTGTGAAGGTCGAATCTAATAAAAAAAAGAATAATAAAGCTATTGTTAACACATAGCTTAGATAACCAATGTAACCTTCCAGTAGCACATTCCACTGGAAGGTACAAGGCAGTCAACATCCTATGCTTTGCTGAAGCGGACAAGGTACGTCCTAATAGAAACCTTACTGGGGGCTAACATTCTGCACAAGGCACACAGATGGAACCCGATATCTCTCTCCTCAGAGTGCCCCTGCCAGCTAGAATACATATCCTACATGCCACCGGATGCCAGCCGGGACCGTATGCTGCTGCCTTGTGTGCTGCCATGGTTCCCAGTGCTGTGCTTTGCAGCTGGTGAGGCCAAGTATCCTTATACGGGAGTGTAGACACAAATGCTATCCCATCTAACCTGAGTAGGAGGCTCTGGCGGTACATCGAGGAAACCTTTAGTGACCTAAATACAGATGATTTTTTGACAATCACTGCTTGTGTTGATGCACTTCTAATTAATGCATAGTAAAGAGCGTGCACAGCGGGGACTGAGACAGCAAGCACCCCCACCCCGGACAATGATATTTTAGCAGAAGCCATAGCTGCACCAAAGAGAAACTTACCGGAACCCCCCTCTGCCACCTCAGAGGAGACGCTGCAATTCATGTCTTGGGTGGACGTCTCAGCAGGGGTGCAGAAGAGCTCCTGGCTACACGCTGTTGCGCTTTCCTCCAGGTCATCCTCCATCTCCTCCTCCTCCTCATCGATCACGTCCTCATCCTGCTCGGCTCTGGCATTCACTGGATGAGTGGCATTCATGGACCGATGTGTCCATGGGACTCTTTGCAGTGGTTGTGGGGTCCCCACTGAGGATGGCTTCGATCTCCTTGTAGTACCTGCATGTAGCAGGCACTGATCCCAAATGGTGGTTTGCCTCCTTCGTTCGGTGATAGGTTATTCTTAGCTCCTTCACCTTTGATCTGCACTGCACAGTGTCTCTCTCATGACCTCTCTCGGACATGGCCCGAGAAATTATGCCATATGTATCGAAATTTCGCCTGCTGTCGCATAGCTGCGCCTGCAGAGCAGACTCTCCCCAGATGCTGATCAGGTCCAGCACCTCTGCCGTGCTCCAAATGGGTGCGCGTCTTCCACGATGGGCCGCCATTGCTAGGTAAGATCGGACCTGCGCTCCACTCCACGAGGAAGAGAACAGGAAGTGAAACAGAGGAGAAATTCGAAAATCCCAGGAATAGAAACAGGGCAGGGACTGTTTCGTCACGGCCACAGAGTGGGTGGGGGGAAGACCAGAGAGGACGACTTTGGAATGCTGGGACACTTCCGGAGGCCAATCATTGCGCGGTAAGCGTACACACGAGTGGAAAGGCGCAACAGCTGTTCCGCGTTAACTGTTACCACTCTCGTTGAGGTGGTTTTTTTATTGCGCTACAACTGGGCTGTTGACGCGCAAGATCCCTATTGCACGTGTGTACGCTGTTGCTGTTATCGCGCGGTAATGACTCAATGCACGATAAAGTGATCGTGTGTACATGTCCTTTGTCTCCATCACAAATCCATGCATTGGTCTACATACTATGCCCTTCATGTGTTTATTGAAAATATACCTATATAAACAGGTATAGAAATTGTGCCTTGTTAGATTAGGTCCAGTAACAATGATAACCTGATGACAATGCTTTCGTTTAAAATAATTACACCAAAAAATGAGACCATGTGTCTTTTTTATTACATTTTCTGAAAGATTCTATTTTTTTAAAATTATTTTATCTTCAGCCGAATACTGTCTAGGTCGGTTGGATATTTTCATTTCACTTTTTTTTTTTTTTTTTAAATTTGTGGATCCCTAAAATTTTTAAATGCAGGTGCATACTCCTTTGGAAATCAAAGTCTGCAGACCATAGTTGAAAGCCATTGGTCTATGGTAATCACAACTTTTCACTGTCTCCATAGACATAGTTTGTGGACCACCCCAGGTCCACAGACCACAGGTTGAAAACCACTGGCTAACAGTTCTCATATGAAAGAAGCTGAGACAGAATTCACTGCTATAATTATAGAAAAAGTTTCTCAGACTCTATAATAACTGAATGCTGTTGCGGGATACAGAATACCTTTTAATAGTATTCTTTTGTCGTTTCATTTATCTGGTTTATATTTCATGTTGTGTGAGCACTGGGACTTGGCTGCTATTATATTTGAACTCTTACTACTTCAGCAGTACTTCCCCTGTTTTCAATGGAATTCTACAAGGGCCTTTCCTTTCAGGCATGAAAAAAATAAAATAGACCCACTCCCTCTTCTCCCAAAAAGCATGAGATATCATGCTATCACAGATAAATCTCTGGGAATAAACCTCAGCATCACAGGGTTATTAAAAATATTTTACAAGTATTTAATTATTATTTAATATTTATATAATGGCCGCCCCTAGAGACCCAGTTTAGGTTTGGGTCCCCGTTGTGCCAGATTCTGTATATACTTTAAAACCTTGTCCTTGCCCTGAAGAACTTACAGCCTGACTACTCCTTTCAATCGCCCTAATCAAGGTATACAAATGCTTATTTCATAGCTCTGAAAATATACTTTTCAAAATCAGTGTTAAAGCCACAGTGACACAGGGCTAAGCAGCAGTATGTAAGAATGTCCCCTGAATCTCAGGTGTAACTCCTTGTCAGGAATGCAGATCCTGGTGACATTTACCTCACTTGGGACTGTGTGCTCCACTGATTCAATAAGGCTACAAAACTGCAACAGGCCTTGATGTCAGTTACATGGTTTTACATACCTACCATGTCAGTGATTCTCAGCCTCCCTGGGAATTTATTCAGATGTAAGTGTATTCAGCCCATAACAATGTCTTCTACCTGCCACAAAGCTGGAAATACTATCACCTCTCATGAACCTACAGGGCATGATTGCTGTGTTCTACATGATAAAAGAAAAAAAAACAGAACAAGCCTTTCCTGGACGTTCCTTCTCTCCCATGTACTGTGAATTTCCCCAGGAAGGATCACCTTACATCTTTTATCCTTAAAGCACTGTCCTCAAAGCTGCAGAAAGTGTAGAAAGATGTTTCTGACTGAGCTACTGCATGGATGTAGCTGCTTTCTTATTAATTTATTTACAAAGGATGATAGGTGCATCAGGCATTTTATAGACAAATGAAAATGGTAGGCTGCTGCCCTAAGGAGATTCCAATCTAACAATCTGAATCCTACGAACACATATTAATTGGAGTAGTCTTTACTAGCATGAATAGCCTCATTAGCAGGCTACTCCCATTAGTAAACACTGCAGCCAGCAGGAAGCGTTTGCAGACTAGGGTCCTAAACTGGACATGACACAGCAACAATGGTGCAAGATGAGTGGCTTGATTAATAACCTTTCTTATTTGAATCACAGAAGTAAGCAGAGACCCCAGCACGTTGGGCCTCATTGTTCTGAGCACTGGAAGAGATTTATAATTCACTTTGAAGAGATTATAATCCAAAATCCAGATTTTGCAAACTCTTGGGCACATGCTTAATTTTTCTCAGAGGAGCAGTCCCATTGGTCAAAGGAGGACTGCTCTGTGATGTAATGTTAAGCACATGCATAAATATCTGTAGGAATGGGCGTAAATTAATGCTAGGTTCAATGAGGTGGTATAACATACATACAAAAGGAGTAGGAGAGGGTAACAATGATAGGAACGTATGATTATGTACACTAGTTATGTGCATAAATTGCATTGTAAACCTTTAATATACATGTCTATAAAAGAAATCTTATTGATATTAGCAATCCTTACTGACCACTTACCCAAACATTACTGTATTAGTTAATAATACAACACTAACAGTATTACATTTAGCTTTTTTTATTGGAGTGGAGTGAAGATTGAAGGTTGAAAATGGTAATTTACTTTTTTTTTAAGCTCACTGTGCATTGTATGAAGTGTTGTTTTAGCCTGTCTCAGGATATTAGAGGGACAAGGTATGAGAGATAATATCTTTTATTGGATTAGCTTCTGTTGGTGAGAGAGACAAGCTTTCAAGCTATACAGAGCACTTCCTCCCATATGGGAAAGGTACTCAGAATGTCACAGTTCAATACAAGGATGAATAGATAACTTACTGTAAAGGGACCATTCAGGGTGAAGTGGCCGGGACTTGGGGTGGGCCAGCTGAAGTAGGACTCCTCAGACTGTAGTGGTGGGGCAGTTCCAGGTGGCGGGAAGATAAAAGGTGGAAAGGGCATGACCTCAGGCAGAAGAGGTGGGGCCATAGGCTAGCCTCCCCAATAGGGGGAGTTAACTCACCACCCATGTAAATACCCATGAGAGAACCTGCTTCAATACAGAAATACCTCTCCCCCAAGTGTATATCCCTAGCTATCATCTACCACCCCACAATGGGTATCATGAAACTACCACCACCCATACCTCCATGGGTCCCCAACTTGAAAGACACCTTTTCTGAACCCCCCTTCTGGCCTTCAAACAACCCTTCCTCCCCACAACCTCTTTAAGCTCATCATCAGAACTTCACACAGACCAGGACACTCCAAGTGGCACCACAGCCTGCCAGAACAGATGTGATATCTGCAGACATCTCTCCACTGCCACAATGATCAACACAGCCCTCAAGATCCATAGGTCCTACTTCTTTATATCACAACATGTGGTATACTTCATCCCGTATAATAAATGCACCAACATTTCACCATGTGGGTGAAACCAGACAATCACTATGCTCTCAAACAAAATCACACAGGAAAATGATAAAAGACAAAAACACCTTATCACCTGTGGGTGAATACTTTTCACAAATTGACCCTCCCACCCCCCTGGGTCCTTGAGCCAGAGCTCCAGCCTGAGTCTACACAGCAATAAAAAAACTGCACAGCCTGAGCCTCACCCGCCTGAGTCAGCTGGTACAGGCCAGCTACGGGTTTTTCTTGCTGTGTAGACATATCCACTTCTCAACCCTGGGGAAGAGCTCTGTGTAGCTTGAAAGCTTGTCTCTCTCACCAACAGAAGTTGGTCCAATAAAATATATCACTTTACTCATCTTATCTCTGTGCATTGTGAATGTTCGCAATTTGCAATCGATCAATCTAACCAACCACCCAAAACTGCATAGTGTTACCATTCATACTTCGCACTAAAAATTATCAGATGCTGGTTACAGACAAACTCAAATATATATTATTCCTCCACTTTTATTCACAACAGATCAGAAAATAAATAGTAGGCTCTAACTTCAGCCAATAGCTATAAAACGCTGCCAAGCAGCCACCTCAAATTGTAAAATAATTAACAAAGCGGGATTCTTCAGCAATATTTTGCAATGATAGCAAACAAAACGAGAGAGTATTTATAGCACATATCCAATTTGAAGAAGTTTACTATAAAGATGCAATCTGTTGGTATCAGTACATACTTTAAGTTCTAAAACGAGTGTGGAAAAAAAAAGATAATAGCATAAATTATGCCCCGTCATAAAAACAAAGTTAATTGCATGGGTTATATGTTATCTTCTAAAATAATAGAGATTTTAATTTTTTTTAAAAAGAGGTTGATCCAGCAGTTTAATGGCAGAATGGTGCCACAGGAAGAAATTAATCCATATTCTTGTCATGAACTTTGTCCAGAGTTCCTGGGGCCAGAAGTGGATGGAAGTGCTGCAGAAGCAACATAATCCACCTTGGCATGGAACATTTCAGATCATTCTCTAATGATTCCCCTTCTAGGTAATTCATGTAATACCAATGACAGCAGGCTATGTGTCTGGTCTCACGCTCCATCAAGAGGGCCACAGGATGCTAAGCAATTATGGTTGGCAGATAGTGAAAGCAAAATAGAGGACTTTGGGTGAGGAGCTCTGAAAGGAACTCGAAGATATCCTTTTGCCAGATTTTTTTTAATGGTTTATAAAATGCTGGGTACTCTTTCCCGGACACACGCTCTTCTGCATAGGTTTATGGGAAGGTAAAAATATATATCTGAGCATGCAAAACATTTGTGTTTGCAAAACTTCCCAAAAGACACACCTATGCACAATAATTTAAACACAAAAACTGCATTCATTATTCTGGAGATAGCCCTTTGAAAATGAAGCCCTTCAAATACATTTTCACAGCTGTGCAGGCATTAATAGGATTTTACGCACACACATCAACAAGGGAAGGGACCCTAAAACTGCACCCTCTTTCCTGTTACACATTCCTTCTTCATTGATTTTTAGAAACGAGGTCTCCCGTTTTTCCCTTCACTAGGAGTGAAATCCTTATCCCATGAGCAAAGCCTAAGTGAAAGGCATCAGCCTGTAAATACTACACAGGTTGGATCATTCCTTGCACTGGGCCATTTCCTCTGCGTTCTCTCTTCTGTCCTGGATGCCTCCTATTTGAATTGGCAACATTTTGCAGGTGTGAGAGACAGAAAAGAACTATGCATGCTTCCCCTCCAATATTGTAAAAGGGATTTAAAAATGAATTGCAAAATTAAGTGCCTTTCTATAAAAAGGTTTTATAACCCATTACGTATCAACACACAATATATTTACAAAGGGTTTATTTTTAAATATCTGGCATTTTATTAAATAATAAATGGTTGCAAAACACCAACATAACTGCTTGTGGTCAGGCTCCACTGGTATCACGTCTTTTTTTGCCAAAATTTTACTGTTGACTTTAAAAAAAAAATCCACTGCTTTAGGAGCATGGCACTCCTCTTTGGCTTTAAAAGCACAACTTAAATGGGAAATGATTTTTATATAACCGGACGGGGGAAGTGACACTGCAGTAGCTTACAAAACTGTTTAATTTAAAACAAAACATTTCCCCTACGTTCTGTATCTGAACCAAGAGATGTGTGCAAATGCTTAAAAAGATCTGCAAGGGCATGGACCACAATCAGTCCATGTCAAGGCCCAGCCTGCAAACATTCATGTGAGTAATTTTACTCGTGTGAGTAGTTTGGTTGTAGTCCATGGTACTGCTCAGGTGCATAAGTGTATTCAAGATTGTGCCTGCAAGTAGCCACACTAGCTGCTGACCCCATGGAGGCTGTTTATACCCACATTTCAGTGGGGTAACTTCCTCTTAAATACATTTTACCAGACAAGCTTATTTCCTTCCCAGGGGCAGGCAGGCTAACGAGGATGACTGAACACAATATTTTAGGTGCAGTCTTCCTGCAAACCCTGCTCCTTGCTATTTCTAGTGTAAATTTCAAATATCTCAGTGTCCCAGTAATATCTCAGGAATCCCAGTGTTCCTTACATATTGTAGTTTCCATTTCGTTCATCTGATGAAGTGGGATTATATCCACAAAAGCTCATGCAATAAAGAAAATTGTTAGTCTTTAAAGTGCCACAGGACTCCTTGTTTGTCCCAATAATATAAGTGATCATGATTCATCAGAAACATAACATCTTACAAAACCAGTGGACTGAAACAAAAATCGGTATCAAACAGAGTCAGTCACTGAAGTGGGCAATGGTCCACAGCTGTGGTACAGTGATACCTTATGTAAAGTTCTCTATACAGACATAAAATTGTTTTATTTTGTTCAGCATCTTTCAAATAAGCTGTATCCCCAAAAGCTGTCGAGAGTTACCTCCCAGAGTTTCACTGATATCCTAAATGACAGCAGTGGTAGAAATGAAGAGTACATATAATGGTATAAAGAAATGTTTCCAGCTGAGACTTGAAGGGAGATCAAGAGTCAATGAGGCATAAAAAGGACCAAACAGCCACCAAAACCGTGTGCTAAAACTGATCGGGGAAAAGCAATTACTAAATGTGACAAAGACGACCCTCTTTCCTCTTGCTCCCCAAGAACTAGTACTATCACAGTTTCCCATAAGTATCCATTCTAAGGAAAACACAGTTACGTATAAATGGCACCCATCTCTCTCAGTTTATGAAACAATGGATAGAATGTTTTCAATCCCTTAAATAACAGAGAGGCTTATGAGGCTTAATGAACAAGACGGGGAGACACCAACGAACGTTTTTCTGATTTTTTTTCTGTTATGTTCAGTACCATATCTTTCACCTTCTCATGAGCCCATACATGGCAATGCTTTTGAAAGAGATTTCATGACAAAAGTTATTTCAAGATTCACAATATGTTGCTATGGTGCATGCTGCTGAAGAGAATAAGCTAATGGGCTCTCTACTTAATGTGATTAGAGCTATTATTGACATAATGCCAGGAAGACGCAAAACCATTAGCATTACACTACAGCTCACTTCAGCCTCTACTCAGATTTAGCATTTGATCCACAATTTTAATTTTGCTCTGCTCTGTTCAGAACTGCATTACACAAAATGCATAATTAAAAGCTGCTGTGATTCTCTCTACTTCTCAAATTAAAAACATAGCAAACATTTGCAGTTCTAATCCACTAGAAATTAATAAATCAAACATTGTCTTTTATCCTGATTCCTCAGTGCAATTCAGGCTGCATGTTGGGAATATTTTACTGTGCAACAGAGAGAGCTGCAGTAAAAGCCAGGGCTCAAAAGAAAGAGCAGTCTCTCAAGTCTCCGGTGCAATGCACATAGGACCTGGAGGGCAGCAGAATACTGATAGCCTGGTGATTTCCTAAAGCTAAATAGGGAGCTATTTCTTCATATTACCTCACCATAAATCCTTTTCATTCATTTTCCTTTATTAGCTAACTTGGTCAGTGTACACTAGAGATGGGTAAACTGAGGGGTAGTTTTGATATTCAAACCTGTCTGTCAGGTTTAGCTTTCTCAAACTAAAAGCAGGAGGGGTTCAGCTCCTCATCAAAGGTATTATTTTATTCACACTCGTGGTATCCCTAATCTTGTGATCTTATTTTAGCACCTTTCCCCAACAGCAGGATGGGGCTCCTTGAGAGACCTGAGGTGCTCTCCTACTAGTTTCAGCTCCCCTGTCTCATAGGCTGCGTCTACACTGGTAAATTAAGTCGACTTAAGCTTGGCTTAAGTCGACTTAATTGGCCCTGCGTCTACACTACATTTTGCTTAAGTTGACTTAAGCAGCTTGCTTAAGTCGACTTAAGCAAAATAAAGTCAATTTAATGAAAATTAAGTCGACTTTATTAAACCACCTTTCTACTCGACCTAAGGCTTAATTCGACTTTTTAAAGTCGAATTAAGCCAGTGTAATGCCCTCTCTGCCGGGGGGGGGGGGCACAGGGGGAGCCTGGCATGCCCCCCAAAGGGCAGGGCATGTGGGCAGGGTTTGACGCTGTCTGGATTTAAGGAAGCATTTATGATATTATTTTCAATGGATATCTCATAAATGCTATAATCCATAGGAACTATGTCATGTTTGGTATCAATAGAAAGGTAGTAATTTGCTGGGAATGATTATATAGTTTAGGTCTAAGAATTCTATTTTGATTAGAAGTTAGAATTTGATGTTATATCCATACTTTAACTTATGTTAAAACCATTGTGTCCTTAATGTTTAGGAATGTGCCAGGACAATGGTCCCAGGGAGTTACTTGATGAGCCATTAGGACACAATGGTTGTATTCCTTATGTCTTTAATGGCTCATCAGGTAACTCCCTGGGACCATCCTCCTGGCACATTCCTAAACATTAAGGACACAATGGTTTTAACATAAGTTAAAGTACGGATATAACATCAAATTCTAACTTCTAATCGAAATAGAATTCCTAGACATAAACTATATAATAATTCCCAGAAAATTACTACCTTTCTATTGATACCAAACATGACATAGTTCCTATGGATTATAGGGCATTTATGAGATATCCATTGAAAATAATATCATAAATGCTTCCTATATCCAGACAGCGTCACACCCTGCCCACATGCCCTGCCAGGGTCCCTGTCCCCCTTTGCCCCATTGCACACAAGGGGTGCCCCCCCTGCCACCGTGGACCTACCCAAGGTCCCCCTAGCCCCACAAAGTCGACTTAGAGCATCCAGTGTGGACGCTCTAGGTCGACTTTGTAAGTTTCCCTTTAAGTCGACTTTAAATTTAAGTGTAGACACACTAAGTCGACTTAGTTAAAGTCGACTTAAAAGTGCAAGTGTAGACATAGCCATATACTCTAATCCAGGGGCTGGCACCCTTTGCCAACCCCTGTGCCGGCCCCTCCTCCTCGACCCTCAGCAGGTGCCGACAGCCCATTCATGGAAAGAAGCCACCTGGAGGGGCTCCTCAGCAGTGCGCCTGGGGACCCCTATCCCCAGTTACCTGGAGTCACTCCTTTTGATGGCAGCACACCACAGAGAGGAGCTGCTCTGGGTGGCTTCTTTACATGGTGTGTCTGGGGCATGGACATGGCAGGGACCTCTGCACTGCAGCCGCCCCCGAAACAAGCCACTTGGAGTGTCTTTTGGTGGCAGGAGTGGCAATTTCTATGATGTCACAGAGGATGCCGAGTGCCGCTCCGAATGGGCTTGTGTGCCACTGCTGGCACACGTGCCGGGGGTTGCCTACCCCGGTCTAATCATTTTGCTGAAGTATCTGAAGTTTCCAGCAACACTGACAATTGTTGAGCATCAGAGAGCATTACAGTTCTGACCTGATCAGACCACAGGTGAAAAGGATGTCACAGGTCAACAAACTAACCTGTTAGGAAGTCAGAAGCATCCACTGGTCCAAAAAAGAACTGTGTGTAGCATGAATCAACAGCCACACTTTCACTGCTCTACAGCTTGAGAACATTTCCCTTATTTCCTTCACATTGTTTCTATCAGGCAAAAGTGGTGGGTTTTGTCCGGGGCAAGTTTTCAGAAGATTTATTTCATTTTTACTTGTACATTTTTTTGGGTGTGTGTGTAAAAACTTCCACTCTTTTTGTGAAAAATATGTGAATTATATTCGCACCCACTTTACGCTGCTCAGAGGGCATAAAGACACTTTAGCGTAAGCTGTGTCTACACTACAGATCTTACAGCAGTACAGCTGTACCACCACAGCTGCGCTGATGTAAGATCTCCCGTGTAGTTGCTCTATGATGATGGGAGAGAGATCTTCTGCCAGCATAACTGAAGTACCCTGGCACTGCACCAACGCTTTTGTTGGTGAAACATATACCCGTTTCAGGGGGGGGGGGGGGGGTTCACATCCCTGGCTGACATAAGTACAGTGTAGACAAAACCTAAATCAGAACCAGGACCAATATGTTACTTTAAATGGCCTGATAATCCTGTGGTTAAATGTGTATTTGTATACTATGCCATAAAGAGGCATGTTATTAACAGATACCATAAAGATTGAGGTTCGAATTACATATATATAAATTGAGCCTCAATTTTTAAGGTAGCTATATATCTACACCTATATATAGATGCACACAAAAAGCCCACATTGAATTAATGTTCTGGCACCTATGCATATGTACAAAGTGAAAATCTGACCCACTAGTGAATGATAGGAAATTACAAATTAAGGTTGAGAATACACTTTTTAAATTATGTCCATATCTTGTTAGAGCCAAATTCTGTTTTCATTTACACCGATGTAAATCTGGGTACTGTTGACCTTGATGTAACTTAAAATTTGTGTGCTGTTAATTCTTGTTCTTACACAAATCAGAACAACAGATTTTACCCCCTTCACTGCAGCACAATTCTAGGAAATGCTCTGTTCTTTTAAAATGAGTCTGTCACAATATTTTTCACAGTTAGAAAAATGTTTTTAAATTCAATTTGCTTATAATAATTTTGCTGGAAGCTTCAAATTTCTCATCTTTTCTTTCTTTATAGAAAATTTTCTCTCTTATGGATGCACATTTGGCAAAATCCTATACCACTGCTGTAGAGTGCTGGGTCTCTATATTCATTTAGTTGTGTGTGTGTGTCTAAAGAAAAAGATAATTGAAGCTTTCATTTTAGCGTTTGTTTCTCCCACTTTACACATGCACCCAGGGACCAGACACAATACTGCAGTAAGCTTTTATCAAGATGCTAGACAAAAAGTGCTAATTTACATTTAAGGTTGCAGCAGTAGGACATATACCTGCTGGAAAATATTTGTATCAAGAATGCTGCATTAAAAAAGTTTGGAACTGATCAATTAAGATACCACAGACCAAAGTACCCTTAACCTTTAATATATTCCCCCTAAAAACACTTTCTGCCCATAGTCTTAATTGCGCGAAAACATCACTGCACAACTTTTTGACACATAAGTTATTAATATGTAAAATTCTGGCCCCATTGAAATCCAGGGGAATTTCTTCATTGACTTCAGTGAGGCCAGGATGTTGTCCCCTGTGCTGAAAAGGAGCCTGCTCTCTCTTTCTCTAGCTAGTACAGACCCTCACTATCCAAAAGTGAGTTTGTATTCTTGGGTCTACACTCCCTAGCAGCTGCTGGAGTCTATGTGCTGCTACTAAGTACAGCGTTGTAGACTGAGCACACTGGTTTAAGTTCAGCAAGTGCACTTGAGGCCTTCAGAAATACTGTATGCACTAGGTCAGCTGGGAAGGAATGCAGACCATGGATCAGAGATTTGGCTCTGTCTGTCTGAGAGAGGAATGGCCACAGGCACTCAGGGGAGACCATTCAATGTGTACATTTTTCCACGTTGATTCAGTTCTTATACAAAAGCTTTCCCTGTTCAAGCCTTTCTTCCATGTTGAAAGTCTGCATATAAGTTTTTCCTCATTGGTTTTTAGAAGCTAAATTTTTATACAATGAAAATGTTATCTGGTGGCATATTTTTTTCCTAACCACTTTGGTGATGGTGACCCCAACATTAGTCAGGAATATGGCTAATTTTTTTTAATTGCTTGAAAAAAAGTATGTGTACAAATTTTTACAAAAACTACTCAACAGGTGAATTTTGAGTTAGGTTTTCAAACATTAGATGTGTTGATGTTGGAAACATTTAAAAAAACCCAAGTCACTTTCAAATCTCACCAGATGGAAAATATTTATTTGAATTTCTTAAAACAATCCATGCAAATTCTACTTCACCCATAAAAACATTATTTTCAAAACGTTACTATTTCCCCCATAGTTACAAGGGAAATGGAGAGAGGAAAACATGGCTTCACAAAGGAACACCTACTGCAACCTCAGCTGTGGAGAGACTATTGCACTTCACAATCTAAGAACCTTCTGTGAATTATAGTCCTTGCCTAAGATTCAAAGATGGAGATAAAGATAATTTTCTCCATAAGGATGCATGGTAGAATGTTGAAGAAGGAGCTTACTATAACACAGACTGATATTTGTGTAAAAGGTGATGAAGTAAAAGGATGTGTGCCAAATGTATTCACCCTTTCTCCAATAACAATCTTTACCATTGTTACAGTCCATTTCCTTACCAGTACTGAATTAATGGATTTGGATAACTCTTCTGCCAAATGTATTGTTCAAAACCAATTAAAGAAATCTTAAAAGATCAAAGGCATCTCATGGTCCCAGTATGTCTGTACCAATTGGCTGGCAGCATGGCTAACAAACATTTTAAGAGTAAAGCAATGAAAACAAAAGTGAGTGTGAGCTCTGGAATAGAATACCACCAGCAGTAAGCAAAGCAGAGATATTTTTCTTGACATCAAGTCCTATGTTAGACTCATAGCAGAGCAATCATTCTCCTCTTCCTCCTCCCTTCACTGAACCTATGAGTAGAAGTAAGTGATCAGCCCAGAAAAAGGACTGAGGTTGTCTTTCTGCCTTCCACACCATTCCTTCCACATAGATAGCAACTCTGAAGTGACAGTGTCAAAGTATGTGAAATACAAACAGCTTGGAGGTTATTCATACTGGAAAAGACAAGGAGCTAGTCGGCTCTATCAGCCCCTGAATGAGCGCTTGGGCCTGAATCAAGTACAATTCTTCTTCATATGGATAAAACCAATATCATATCACTTCAGCATTAAGTGAATGATAAAGTAAAGAAATAATAGAATAAGGAATATAAATGAAGTAAACAATAATTTAGTCAGTCACCTTCTTGGTTGAACTCCTACACTTCCCATGCATTTTAAACCCACGTTCTACCTTCACAGATTAATAAAGGATGAGGCCCTTTCTCCTAGTAAAAAACAATGCAGTTATTTTTTAAAACAATTTGGCAACACCAGTGGTTTACAAACTTCTTATTTCTCATCCCTCGTTTTATTTTGCTTTGCAAGAGTTCATTTTTGCCCTTGCCTTTTTACATTTGTTGAAAAATTTGCACTTACTTCTCCAGATCTGTGCTGATCTTTTTTTCTCTCAAGGTAAATTGAAGCTGGTCCTCACTGCACCTCCTTACCCTCAGAGAATGAGCCCAGACCTGAGCCTTCCTGAATGTGTCTAAGGCACCAGAATATTGTGAAATAAAAGGTCAGGTGTTCACTCAAATGAAGCGTAAAGCAGAGCCAACAGGTTGTAGGGTACTACTGTGCCTGACTTAAATAACACTGATTTTCTTACACAGACCTAATCTTCTTTACTTGGTTTTAAACCTTTGGTTCTTCAAAATACAAGTGATAACCTGAGTCTTATGTCACTTACAGAAGTGTAATTTACTAAGAGCTGCTCCTGATTTACACCAGTGCAAGTAGATGAAAATCAGATCCGAGATAGGTAGAACATGAACACAGAAATACCAATACTCAGTATACAGTCAACAAGGTGTTAACCTGCAGCCTTTATCCTAGATAGTCTATCACTTAATTTCTGATTTTATTCTTCAATGAACACACAATTTTCAGCCTAAAAACATTATAAAATGAAAAGACTGTTACATGCAACAGGAATAGATCATCTAATGCACAGATGCTTATTAGCTGAGGAAGAGAGTGAACTAAATTAACCACATGGATGCTGGTGGAGTCCAACAGAGCGCTTCACAGGGATCTCAGTGGGTTTTTGGGTGATCAAAATGAAATAACTGTTATTTATTCCATTGCATCCAATCCTCTTATTGCAAAAGGGACTTGTCAGCTCAGAATAAAGAGAAAAAGCACAGTACTGATGCTATTGAGTGGTTGAGCAGGGCAAAACTGAGGGCTGAGATGAAGAGAAAGGGATGTGTCTTCATCCCATTACTCGGGGAAATATGAGCATGTCATACTAAAATGGGAGGGTTATATATCTGTGTGTAATTCCTCATGCACTACCATCAGAAACTGTCCTATTATAGTACATGAGGTGTATGAAATCATCCTACAATCTTCCCCAGACCCTATGTAAACTAAACCCTTGTAAGGGAATGGTAATATTGCCTAGGGCCAGGCACAAAGTCTGATTTTGATCTTACATATTAACTCAGCTGAAGCCACTGGAGTTGCAATGGTATAAAATTCGTAACAAGTCTGCCAGGACACAGGCCCACAGAATGGGTCAATGCCATGCATAGCTCACCCAGCTCTGCCAAAAAATTTCTATCCTGACCTGCAGAATCCCTGCGCTGGTTGTTCCCTAGCTATAAGGCTCCCTGTAGAAGACACTGTCAATTATGCCAGTGAAAATACATTTTTCATGATGATCACATGACACACACCACTCATTTTCAGATAATATTCTTAAATGGGTTTACATTTGGTTCTCCACAGGGGCAGAAAAACTATAAACCTACAATATTTAGAACAAGTTTATGATAAAGGAGATTAAAAGCATGGTAAAAAATATGAAGATAAATGAGTCAATACTGTGCTTTCTATTTGAGTATGTTTATAAAAATCTATTTATTTATATTTAAGCTCCTAACACATTTTTGGTTTTATATGAACTAACAGGGACAGATTCTGCCTACTCTACTCATGTTGAAAGCACCTTCCTTCTCAATAAGCCCCATTGAATTCAATGGGATTACTGCCACAGTAAGATCCCACACAACATAAGAAAAGGGGGACAGATACTTAGAGCCCTGTGAATCCACGGATATTCGCATTATATCCACAGATACCATGTGGATATCCGCAGACCATTTCTTGCAGATGCAGATCAGATACGGATCCACATATTTTTATCTGTACAGGGCTACAGCCCTGCAAATACGCAGATATCCGTGGATATCCACATTATGTCCGCATCCGTGGCTACAACGCGTATATCCGCAGACCATTTCTTGCAGATGCAGATCAGATACGGACCCACATATTTGTATCCGCGCAGGGCTCTATAGATGCTGGTCCACAAAAATAATAATAAAAGAAGATACAAACTGCCACTTGTCTTTAGTATTTACTTATTGGCATTTAAATTTAGTTATACAGTATGTGCTAGGCAATTAAATTTGTTTGTACAGTTCCTAGCCACAATCAGGCTGCAATTCTGACTCCAGGTTACCAGACATTACCACGATTCAACTAACAAATAATAACAATATAAAAATTAATCAAATAATCAATCATTTACACAGCTTTAACCTAGTAGAAATCAGTTTCTGGAATCAGTCTTAAAAGCACCATAAAACAAGGACTTAATCAGACTAAAGAACAAAAAGAGCTGCCAAAAAGCAAAGTTAAATCTTCCTCAACATACCCTCCTCTTGCGAGATGATCATAAGCAATATTTTGATTGAATATAAATTGACAAAACCGTGATGCATCCATTAAGCCAGAAGTAGGAGATCAGTTCAGGTTATAAGAAAATCGCAATAGTTTTAGCTACAGATGGATATTTACTCAATTAATATTCAACATGTGGATCAGAGCAACTTGTACAGTACCTACATGTCACTACGCTATAACTGTTTGAAAGACCAAAAATAACAGAATGAAAAAATGGAGTTATCTACTAACAATATAATATAATAACCAAGAAATTATTAGTAATCACAGCCTGGGCTGTAACAAGTTCTTCTTCAGAGTATCCTGACGAAGTGAGCTCTGAACAGACCTGAGAACAGTATACCTATAACTTTCACAATCCCCTCTGCCTTTCATTCATTAATGCAAGCAAATGAGTGATGAGCCCATGACATTTTAGTGGATGCAGAACCGCATATTCGATGGATAGTTTATGGGATTTGCTACTTCTGTGATGGTTTGGACATTTAAAAAAAAAAAAAGACAAAAAGCATCCTCAGAAGAACAAAGTAAAATATTTACTGCTGACTGTTAAACTCCATCCTTCAAATTAAAGCTAATGTGCTTTCCAGTACAGGAACATTACCAAGGGGTCAGCATTACAAGATTAAAATTTTAGACACCAGGACTCTTAGGAGCAGTGCATGGTCTCAGAAGCAAAGGAACACAAATGGAGTGATGGAGTCACTGAACCACAAACAGTAGTTTTAAAGTAAAAAGTCATACAAAAGTGCAAGGGCCTCAGGTCTCTAGTGTAACAGGTACATCTGCGTCTGCCTATCAGCTCACTCAAGTGCTATTAAAGACCGACCCATCCATCTGAGTGGGCCCATTTGCTCTTTGCAGGTACAAATGGCTATTTGCTGTACATATGCGATTACACACCCACTTCCTCTGCCCCGTGCTAACAGCATGTAAAACAAAAAAAGTGCCGTTTTATATACACAAAGGCACTTATCTGGGGCCCATGGGTTCTGAATACAAAGCACTCGGAATGGATTGATGGTAGTGAGGTGGGGACACAACAGGAAATGGGCAACTGTGCGTTTTCCCAGGTTAATAGCATAACGATTCTCTGTTACTTGTGCACTTCACTACCTCATGCCACTGATTCCTCCAAAGCAGAGAAACAAGCTACAGGGGAAAGCCAGAAGGCTTTTGTGTACAGCCAAAGGCCATCAACAGAGCATAAACCATTGAAAGGGTACACTGAATTTGGGGATTTTCTCCCTAATTACTATTATCTTCTTACCTAATGCTTATATTGCTGTTTTCTTAAGCCTATGACCATTCAACATGATTCTTTTGCTCAGCATAGGATATGAGCCTTTTAGCAAAGGCTGAACTGTATCCAGATCTTCCGAGATTTAATATAAATAAATAAGCAAACAAAAATAATTCATTTAAACATAATTAACAATGGTTTTGGTGGCACATACTCTGGATGGAGCTCTTCAGCCATGACCCTCCAGGGACCTGAATTTGAATTGCATGCACCACGGCAGGCAGAGTGAGTTTTACTACTTATATCAGCTCATACACCTGGATAATACTGAAAAGTAATTCACAAAACACCCAACCCCAACTCTCTCCTCTCTCTTTTTCTTCTAACACATTCTTTTTTTCCCAACAAAATTAACCTAAACTGAAAAGCACCGAGTCTGTTAGAATTACTCTCTCCCTAAAAAGTACTAGCCTCCCATGCTAAGGGTCAGGCCAGCATTTTAAATGGAAGGGTCCTTCGCTGACTTTTCTGGACCAAAAGAGAGAATCTTTTCTCACCATCTCTTCAGACACATTCATTATTTAAATGAAACCTCCGTGTGAAAGACACTGTCAGAAATATTTGAGCACCCCTCCAGCAGCACTATCTCTGTTCTCCTACAAGCTACTATTAACAGAAATAGCAATGGAATCTCATAATTTGCGCCTTTTATGCCCCTCGGTGTCCTATGTTCTGAAGAGTCAGGCAGTCCTCAGCACAGAAATTTGAATTTGGCCTTGTGTTAAATTTTGAACAGTATCTGCCGTTTTACACCTCAGAACTCAGAGAAAGCAGCACAGTACTCAGTGTACAGATGTGACAGAATGTTTCTATTCCACAAAAAAGCTCCCTGTTTTTGACACACTGGAAAATGTACAGCCAAAGAGCGCTTGAGGCAAAGATGCCACACCAGCCTTACATCTGTCTGCTTTCATTTGTCTACAACTGTGCTTGTAGATAAAACAAGTCTTCCAGATGTCATCACAAGCAGTGTTCATATGCTGACTTTACTGAGACACTATTGTTTGCTGCCAGCATAACAGAGTTGTAAAACTAAAATATTTAAACTCTGCGCTACTCAACACAACTTTGAATGTCACACAGGATCTTATTTCAGGATTAATTAATGTACACCCCAATAAAATAATCATGTGTTTTAAAAAAAAACAGCTAGCTGACATATACAGATTTCAACTTTTATTTTATTTTATTTTATTTTAAAGAACTGTTCTGAGGGAATGCAGTGGAACTGAACATGTTGCCCGTAAGGGAACAAAACATAAATTTCCCATATATCTGGGAGGAAATGCTGCACTTATCGGTGTGATGTGTATGGTTACTCTTTTGCATGTTTCAAATTAAAAGTTTGTTGTATTTTGTCTTCCGAGGATTATTTGTTATTGAAAACTAGAATAGAAATATACTAGAAATATACTTCAGTTTACAGTATTTTCCATTAAAATCTTTACAGTTATCTCTGGCAAATAATTAACAGTACTATAGAATTAATGGATTTCCCTATACCATGCCCTGTGAATAGTACTGTATCAATTATTGTAATGGGAAACCTGTAAAAAGCTTTCACGGGGGCCACTGTATTATGGAGCCCAGTAGGCAACACTTAGATTAAGTCTCTATGATATTTCCTGTTAGAAGGCTCACTAACTCCAGCTTCTTGGAGGGTAAAAAAGGCTCTTTTCCAACTGAAATTTTCTATATATAGTCTTGAGCTTTTAGAGAATTTTTTTAAAATAAGTTTCACATTAATCAGAAAAGGCATTTTTGAGATATGGGACTTCCACACATCTGGTTTTCACTTTTGGAAGTCTTGTAGTTCTTCATGGAGTCATATTTAGATTTTTGTTTTATTGATTTGTCCTCAGTGAAAATTAATACATAGGACTGCTTTATTCAACAGGACTGAAGAGGCTCATTTTTGCACTATGGTTAACAATCTCTGAAAGCTGTGTCAGATTTTTTTTGGATGTAAACTACTTGAGAGGTCTTCAGGAGCTTAAAAACAACTGTCAGTGTAGTATGAGGAGTTTATAAGCTCTACAGGGCAAATAGCTTTGGTTCAAGGCACTTACATTTCAAAGATACATTGAGCAGACCTTGTAAACTCTGGGAGCCAAATAACTTCTGTTAAAGAAAGCCTCAAAGCTCTGAGAACTTACAAAGTCTGCTCAGGTGTAACCTGACCTTTATAAAATTCACAATCCCAAATGTAGGAGAGCTATAAAGGGTTTGTAGTGGTTGCTGCAAATCTTACAAGATAAGAGGATGGTAGAATCTTTGACTCCTGAAGGGTACTTTCAGCTGTTACAAGGGTCTGCCTGGACTTCTTAGAAAAGACTGCCTGCATCTGCAGAATTGATAAGCTCTGGAGGCAACACCTCTGCTCCTGTAAACTTTGTCAGACAAGTAATGACGACACAGAAGAACTTGTAAATTTGTTGATGCACCTATGGAGCTCATATGCTATATGAATCAAATACTATAGCCCCTTACTGTACTCCATACACTCTTTTGGAGGATCTAAATGAGGGGAATAAAGGGGTGGGGAATTAGGTCATGTTCACACTAAAAAGTAGGGTTCACCCAACTGCATTGCTCAAGGTTCTGAAAAATCTACACCCCTGTGCCAAAAGTTAAGCTGACCTATCCCTCCAGTGTAGACAGCACTAGGTCAATGGAAGAATTCTTCTCTTGACCTAGCTACCGCGTCGTAGGGAAGTGAATTAATTCCAGTGATAGAAGAAACCTTCCCATTATTGCAAGTGTCCGCACTGAAGCTCTACAGCAATGCAGCTGCAGAGTAGCAGCTGTGCCTTGTCGCAGGGACATAGCCAGTCCCCACTGGCCAGGCCCCTGACCCTCCAGGGTGGGCCCAGCCAATCCTGCTTCCAGCCAGGTGGTCAGAAGCTTCCGGCCAGTGCTCGTAACTGGAGCATCAGGAGGAGGAGGAGGGAAGGATGGGGAGAGACAGCCCAGCCCCTGCCACACAAAGGCTGCAGGGGCTGCCCAGGGCCGAACGTGCGCAGACGGAGAGCAGCCCACTCCCATCCATCTGCCCTGCTGCAGCACCCCCTCTTGCAGCCGCAGCAACCTGCTGTGGCTGATCCACGGCGTGACTGCTGGGCGCTGCCATAGGTGGGGGTGAGCGGACCTGCTGGCCAACTGGGTGGTCACATGCCCAACTGGGCCCACCTGTAGTCACAACCCTGCCCTGGAGTGCTTCTAATGAAGACACAGCCTTAGTGAATTATTAAATTCAGGTTTCGTAATCCCCAAACCACACTCCAGGATGTGAGCTTTTCAGGTACCAAGTTACATGTAGAATACATTCATAATCAACACCTATGTTTGTGTTCCACATTTGATCAGAGAGATTAAAGTAACACTCTGGCCTCAGTGCATGTCCATGTACTATTTTGCTTCAAACCATACTCTGAACATGCACCCCCACATTATAATTTAAAGCTACAGTACTAACATGGATATGATTACAGACTGTAGCAACAGAAGAACTGAAGGAGTTTTCAAAGGTATCTGCCTGAATTAAACTTTATAACACCTGCTGGCCTCTCTCCCCCTGCTAACAGTTTTCAAATTTTATTTTTAGGGAGTTCCATAACCCCAGGGCTACATATTACTAAGTGGGAAGTTCAATCCCTCTTCTGTTTTAAAACCAAATACTAAATTTTATTATTTTTAAATCCAGATTTTCTCTCTTCTTGGCAGTTGGTTAGGAAACAGAAACAGAAGAAGGTTCGCGGCGGGGGGGGGGGGGGGGGGGCGGGTGTGCCCCACTCAAAAGCATAGACTAGGGAGAATGGATTGGGAGCCAGTTTAATAGCCAAAATCTGCTTATGCATAAAGGAAAGAGAGAGAATCAGAGATGATCTGGACATATCTGCCCTAAGAAGGGTCTACTTTTGGCAGGGGAAACCAGGAACGTGCCTAGAGGGACCCAGTTAAGGCATATATCCAGCAGGAACTGTAATGCTAGCACTGGGAGTTAGTATTACGTTTCCTGCTATGATTGCAGATTCAGAGCAACATTTTCTAAACGGCACAGGTTACTTAGGAACCTAGGTCCCCCCACAAATCTTACTGAATTTCAGTCACATGTAGGCAGGCTCCTAATGACTTCACTTCTGAAAAAGGGACTTGGGCTCTTAAAATCCATCTATAAAGATACAGCTACAAGAAAAACAAACCGAGTCCTCTGGCACTTTTAGTCTTAGCGAAATGGGAAGAGAAGAAATGTTACTTGCAGATTCCGCCCTCTGGGGTTTATCTAGGATTGTGCAGTGCAGTTTGTGCTTCTATTGGCACACAGAGCAGAAATGGCTGGCGTGCTTATATTTATTTCGGTTTTGTTTTTTTTGTGGCATAGTCCTTAGTTGTCAGAGTGAACTCCTCCTCACCCACTTGATCCTGACCCAGGACATATGGCCAAGGGGGCCTCTCAAGTATCTGAAGCCATTTTGAGGCATTCTGAGCTCTTTCTTTTCAGATACCATTGCTATCCACAAATGAAGAATTCATTCCACAAACATGCCTCTACTAGTCCATCAGGTACAGTTGTATTAGTGAAAAAACTCTGCAGCTGACAGCTTATTCAGAGGCCATACTACTACGAACCAATATAGTGTACATTCTCCCCTCTGGGAGACTAAGTCTGTTACCTCTATAAAACTTCTGACCTAAATGTACAAGAGCCCTCTGGTTAAACTTACAGCATCATATGGGTGGTAACACATTCATGGACTGACTTATCCTGTAGGTTTCAATGGTTTATCTTTCAGTCATAAAACCTGTCCTGCATCTGATGGCTCTACGAACGAGTGCCTGTAAAAATATAAAGGTGTTCTGTAGTTTCACTGAGATTATTTGTAGAAAGGGCAAGTCAATCTTGGAGACAAGTTGGCTTTTCCCCACACCTTGTCTGAACATTCCCATCTTTTCTGGAGCTGATTTGGCTTAAACCCTTTGAAAATAAATCATTCCCAAAAGCACTCAAGATTTCCCTGAAGACCCTAACAGACTTCCTGCTTCATAGGTTTCTACTCCTGTGCTGCAAGGCTAATGCATTTTAGGGATGTTTGCTCTGATGCAAAGCTAACTTAGAAGTAAAAATAAACTACTAGCATAGCATTAACAGTGTACTATGCCATTGCAAGGCTAACAACGGCAAATGCTAAAGTTAAAACACCAGAGATGGTGCTACTTCCATAAAACCCTCCTCTTTAGCCAATTTTTCTTTTCCAGAGAAAGAATGGATTAAGAAAGACAGAGAAATGATCAGGCAGTTACTTATAAACACTACGACTTAGTGTCCTTTATGAAGAAAAAATAATAAGTGATCCCAAATTTATGGGAGAAGGTGAAGTTACTCCACTTTCAACCAGGATAAATTTTCACTTGGTGCATGAAGCCTGAGGCATACAGTTTCCATTATTACGAAGGTGAGTTACGGTCCATATTCTCAACATACAACCCTGTTTATGTTCTTGTGGATATTGTTATTTTAAAGAAGACATGCTTTAACTTGTTTTCAGAATGTTTGTCTTTTGGTATTCATCAGACTCCAACAAATTCTTACTACCATTGAAATATAGAAAGAGTTTTAAAACCTTAATATTCAGGGGGAAAAAGTGCATTTTTTTCTTTTAGAACCCTCTTATTTTCATCTATGAGAGATGCAGCTTGCCAACTACCTCAATCTTCATCAACTTTAGCATCCATTAACATAATGTAAAGGAAATGGCCACACCAGACAGGGCATTCAAGTTACTAGAGAGCTGGTACTGCTCAGTGCGAATCTGCAAGTAGATCAAGTTTTACTGTAGGTCTGAATTGGAACACAATTTCATTTTAAAAAAAATAACCCAATTTAACAATTCAGAAGTTCTCATGTATGTTTTATAAAAATGTATGAGAGACCTAAAAACCGTGGAGAGCCATAACTTTGAGCTGGCTCATTTATTTCCATTTTATTACAGAACTACATGGTGGGCATCAAGCTCTTCACTGAAAGTAGAACATTAAATCTTTATTCTAATCTGTTTTAGCAGAATGGTATTAATAGTTTAATATTATTTTGTCTGACTGATAAAATACCACTAAAATAAGACCAAAGAGAGCATTGAACCCTTGCAGAGTCCTATGGCGGGGAGGGGGAGACGAGGGCGGAGAGTGAGCATTACTTCAAGGTCTCTTAAAAAATAACACTTCCTCTTTGTGGTCAGGTATGATTCTACTTATGTCTCATGTTCTTTCTAGTTGGGCTCCTACTTCATACTTTGTCTGAAAGGCTGCTACATAGAAATAAATCATATTGTATCGATATCCTTTATTTTCTACAAGTGGTGTTTTTATTTGGGGCCTCCTAATGAAGTTATAGACAACTTCACAAAATCTCTTCCCCTTCTTCTTGGGCAAGACTCTGTGCTAAGCAAAATGGTTGTGAGCAATGCAAACTTTACTTATAGGAATACATTACAGCCTTATTCTAGATCAGGCAGGCGGCTCTTTGGTTGCTCCAGGCTCCTCTCACATTCACATACTCCAGGCGGTCAGCTCCTGGCTTGCCCCTGTGGGCGGCTGGCGCCAGGCTCCCCACCACCACTGGGGGCCCGCTCCTGGTTCTGGGCTCTTCTCCCCACGTCCAGGGACCCTGCAGCAGGCACACTGGCCCAGCTCCCAGCCCTCCCACCCCCAACAGTTGGCTATACCGATTGAGGCTCTCAAAACACTTGGTTATTGAAGGAATTTTAAAAAATGGCTCTTCTTATCTTTCAGGTTGCTGACCCCTGTCTTAGATGTAACAAATACTGTTCATCTCTGGATTTTCTATACTGCCCACCACGGAAGACTCTAAAAGCACTCAGATACTCTGGGGAGTATCTGGTTGTGAGGAGGATGGTGAGCGTGGAAGCTACAGGGAGCTGGTCACTCTTTCTGAGTTTGTTGCATTTCATACCAATTGGAATTGGGACTGGCGGCTAAGAGTAAACCTCCCACTGAATACATGCCCAGTTAGTACTTATGGATTTAAATGAAATGGAACTAATAAAGCACCCAAACTCACAAAAGCAAGGAGCTCGTAGTCAGTTAACTGGTGCAGGATGCAGTTCACTTAAGCCACACAAGTTAGATTCTGTGCCTGCAGTGGATCAAACCTTCTCTTTCTAATGCTTACAAAATGCTCAATCATTTCTCCTCTGCCCCAATCTTTCCTGTTGTTAGCATGATGTAGATTTGCTAACTTGATGAACAACAAAATCCCTTTGGCTCTTTTGTAACACTTTATGAGCTAAATCCTTCACTTACAAAGCTTGGAAATTTTAAGTTCCATTTTGGTGTGGAGTCCAATATTCCTAAAACTGCTTGACTTTTATCAAATTCTTTTGTATAACTGTATGCTCATGGCAGTGAGAGTGGCTTGTAGATCTACATTATTTGCATATGTTCAGATATCAGCCAACAGATAAACATGTGTTTTAACACGTTTTACTAGTTCAAAGAGTCCCGTTCTGGTTCTGTTCTGATTTTTGCTCACAAAATAGATTCCCTACTTATCTCATCCCACATGTTAAAATGACTATCTTTAAAAGCAGGAACATCAGAGACAATAGTAATAACATACTACTATTTAAACAGTTTCAACTTGTTATTTTTTAAAGCCTCTTTTGGGTTATCTGAGTAGCTAAAAGGCTGTATGACAACACATATGCAAAATGGGAAGAACTACTAAACAGGCATAATAAGTTCTTCCCCCTCATCTGCTGAATTCTTTACCAGTAAGATGGAGCTTCGTGCTTTAAGTCAAACCCCTCTTCATATTTAACTTGTCCCAATATTGTATTAATGATATGGATGCACTCCCCACCTCTTTGAAAATGAGCGAATTAAAGGAAAGCTAAATAAAAAGCATCAAGATCTCTTGTAGTGCATCATGAGGAAAATTTGGAATCTGAAAGGAATTTATCAGCTATGCATATAAAATTCATCCGAATTAGACTAAGGTTTTCAAAGGAACCTAAGGAAGCTAGGCACCTAACTCCTAGTGAACTTCAATGGCATTTGCTACTTAACTAGAGTCCTTCAAAATTCCCAGACTTAATTCGCTAACTCACAGGACACCATTGGTAGCTGTCCATATTTGCTAGAATGCTACTAAGGTAGATTCTGCCATTACTTCCCAAGGACAGAAAATTTTCACTATCTTTATTAAATTAGGGTGCAATCATTAATTTAGGGAGCAAAGGGCCTTGTGTTGACTGTCTAAATTGGGGAGAATTTCCCTCTTCGCAATGTGTGAAATTTCTGCTCTACAAATATTTTTCAGATATTCTCAAGAATATCTGAAAATTTGGTTCAATGCAAAATTAAAATGGCGATTTTATGTATTCACAATATTGCTGTCCTGCGCAGACCATCCACCAGAATTGTAGGACATCCATTAAAGACTTGTGGGACTCCAAAAGGATTTAAGGAAGTTGGCTGTTGGGTGGGAAGTACTGGCAAAAATATCACCCTGGAAAATATGGGTCCTCATACAAGTTTTTAGTTGTTTTAGTTAGGAGACTTACAGGTACAGCTTTCCTGAGTAGAGAAGAAATTCACATTAAAAAAAAACCATTTTTTTCTCTTTGAAAATTCTTTGTGTCTCAAGAGGAGATAAAAACAAAATAAAAAACCTAGGATGAAACTGCCCAATTGCTTCTGTAACCACTTCCCCTGCTGTGGTTTGAATGTGGTAACCCAAAAACAATAGGTGGTTTATAGATGCTCTCCACAATTATAGAAAAATTTGACATTTTACTGTTTTTACTAGTGGTCCAATTTTTTTCATACCACTCTATTTGTAACTTCTGTCAAAGCATCCATGTTTATCATTTTAATATGAGAGTTGTCTGGGATTTGTAGCACACATACAACCAAATTTATATTAGTTATTTCACTGTTTGCAAGCAACATTTACACTCATATTTTTTCATTCTTTATGCATCCATAAAGCACAGAGCACGGAAACTAGTAAAAGAACCTAATGGTTTGCAAAAGAGCCTCTACATTGTCTGCTCATATGGATCAGCCAGAGGTACTAGCACTAGGGGTGCGGGGGGTACAGTAACACACCCTGGCTTGAAGTGGTTTTTATCCATACAGGATGTACCAGTTTGTTCAATGGCTTTCAGCATCCCCCACTATAAAAATTATTCTGGGCTCAATCTTGCCTTAAACACAGGGGTGTAGCCAGCCCCCATTTTCTGGCCAGGCCCCTGAGTCTACAAGATGGGCCTGGACAAGGGCAGCTTACAACCATGTGACCAGAAGCTATCTGAGATGCTCCAGTTGCTACGTAGAAAGTGGAGCTGGAGCGCCAGCCACTTGTTACTTAGTAAGTGGAGCTGTGTGAGGAGGAGGGAGTGAGAGAGGTGGCATGATGAGGTCTGCTGATCGCTGCAGCTGGCAGCAGCGAGAACTTTGCTTTGTGCCGCTGCCAGGCACTTCAATGGGTGGGTCTCATCTCTAAGTGGGTAGGCCCTGGCCCACCTGTGCCCACCCATGGTTATGCTCCTGTTACAGCAGCGGATTAGTCATGGAAATGTCAAAGATTCATAGACTTCAAGGCCAGAATAGCCCACTATGATCATCTAGTCTGAGCAAAACAGAGGCCACAGAAGATCTCGTGGTGATTCCTGCAGAAGAGGGAATTATTCTCATCAATCTTAACACAAACTGTAAAGAATTTTACAAAATGGCAACAGCACACTAAATAACTTAGTGTGAAAATGTGTCTGCCTCAGACAGATGGATGCAGTACTTTTCTCAGCTCTCTGCACCCACATATTCATGAAAAGAATCCTGGCTGTTGGACTAGTTAATCAAATATATAATTGTACCAACACACCCCATCCAACAGAATATCCAACCAGATCACAACACATTACAGCAGTGCCATTAAAAGAAGCACACTCACCTTCTTTCGATTTGAATGGTGACCATTAAATTGCATTGATTTGAGAATCCTTTCATGAAAGCTCAAAATCCTTTCACAAAATTTGGGCTACTTTTAGTGGTCACTACTATACATAGATATAATGCTATATTATTTGTATTGTTAGCAACATTAATATGTAATATTATATAACAATATATTATCACTACTGTTTGGAGAAAGATAATTTATTTATGCTTTTTTGCTGTTGGATGTTATAAATATACATACATCTAATCAATAACATCTTTATAAATATTTTACTTACCATTATTTAGCAATTATATTGGACAGTGCATGTGCCATCACTCTGGTGAACACTTTTTAACTGGCCAATAAACCCATTAAATATATTTATAGAGAAGGTTATTAAGTTCCAGAGGTTTTATCCAGGAAAGATAGTTCGACCCCCAATCCGATTTCCACTGACTTCAAAAGGACTAGGATATGATCCAAGAGGATATAGGAGAGATAAGGATATTAGCAATGGAAGGCAAAGGTACTCAAAATGGGAAAAACTCAACTGTTTGAATAATATTAGGGTTGCCACCCAAAATTTAAATGGATTTATTTTTTCAGAGTGGTTTGGCTGTTTTTTTTACTTATTCTTATTGTAATCCTGCTCTGTACTTCTTGTTTCAGGTAGAAATGGAGATACTGAAATACTACAAAAGAAAGGCTATCCACACAGTATTTTCAGCTCAGCTGAAATCAAGTAGCACAGCCTGAAGAACCTCAGATAAAGTAGATAAACTTTGGGTAAGGCACTGAATCAAAATTCTCAGCCTTGTGAGGCTCAACCTTCATTACATACATTATATACTATATTATACACTTGATAAACAAACTGTGTAATGAACAAAATCTTTTAAAGATATAAAAGATTAGGAACCCCCCTTTTCCCATTCTTTTCAAATCAGAAATCCTCTTGTATTTAAACCAAAATGTCCTGTTGCCAACCCTGTTCTTGAGAAGCAAACAACTCCTTGCAACATGCAACTGTGATTTTCCAGTAATGGTTGGACAGTGCCCGGGCCCCGTGATTGAAATTTTTTGCTCTAATCTTTGTTTATAGTAGAAGTAAATAATCCAAAGAAAGAGCATTCCAGTGTGCAGGGCTGATGGTTAAGCGATAAGGCAGAGCCTGGCACCACGGACAGAACCAGCAGTCTGTTGAAGTGAAAAACAGTACTTGGATAAGTGAAACTGTCTTCTAATTTATAGGCACTAACTTGACTTTTAACCCTTGAATCATCAAATTCTGTGCCATACAAAAGCCTGTGATAAAAGACACATTAAAGAAAATAGAAGTTATAAAGAAATGAAAGGGGTAATTCTAAAAGGAAAAAAAAACCATGACTGCGATGTTATTTTCATCTCCAACAAATCAGTCTTAAAGGTGAATTTTAAATTCACTAACTATGTTTAAAATATGGATTTTAAAAGCACATTTTAACATCACAAGAGTTAAAGATCAGTCTTTCTTGTACTCACTTATAAAGAAATGAGATAATAATAATAATAATCTGCATTTACCTTGCAAAATATATATGCCACCTAAAGCGGCAGAGTGGACATAGAGTCTTACTCTACTTTCAGTATCTATTTGAACTTCCACTGTGGAACAGGAAACAGAACCTGAAACTCAGGCCTTGACAGACTATAAAGACATTCAGTTCATCTCCAATTCTCCTGTCCTTACTTTCCAACAAATTCACTGTCAATGACACTCTGCAATCAGATTTCCTGAAGCCAGGGAGGCTACTTTCCAACAGAGCAGAAATGAACCAGTAGCCAATCACATATTTACACGTGTAATTTTTGCATGCCTAACTGCCTATGCGGGGGGTTCTTGCACACAGAATTCAAGAGACTACTTTTGAAAAATAGCCTACTGGAGTTTATTTGGGTTTGCACATTGTAGGTGCTGCTATGGTTCTCTCTCTGGCTGCTTCTGAGCAGCAAGAAGGATGAGGTAGCGGTAGACAATTCTGCTCATACGCACTTGCCTCTGACTGAGATTTGGCTAAAGATGTTTTTGACTCATTTCCCTTTTTTAACCATATACTCTAAAAATTCCACACAAGTATTATTAGCATGCTAGGCTTATTTCACACAAGACTCTGACACAAAGGAAATTCCCTCTTCAGCACTAAGCAGAGCTCAGGAACCTCTGTATTCAAAGGAGGCTGATAAAAGAATGCCTTAACTCAGCCAGGTGAAGCTGTCATTCTGCCTGAAAAAGTGGCTTGGTAAAAATGATATTGTGAAATTCCATAATCAGTGTGTCACTAACTATCAGACCAAGTTTGTTTCTCAGGTAAAGGGATTTTTTTAAAACTGGCAGCCCCATGAACTCTTCAAGGACCACCAAGCTCTTTCCATTTCACTCATCAACACCAGTTCTGCGGGCAAAATCAGGCACTCAGTTATACCTCCTGTGCACCTACACAGTCTCCAAATTCTGCCTTCAGTGATGCTATTGCAAATCAAATTGACTCTTCCATTAGGATATGTAGAGAGCTGAAGTGGACGGAAGTTGTCATTTGTATAATGATTCATAGGTGGCATTACAGTATATCTGAATCTGCAGTATGATGGATGAAGATTTATGGACCGTACTGGAAATGAGGAAAAGGCAGCATAGGGTGATTAGGTGTAAAAAAGTTATTGCCAGCAGTAACCAACAGATGAGCACTGTCAGAGTAACATTAGTTTAGAAACTTCACTATGAGTTTTCAGCCTTTCAAGTTCTTGGGTTTTTTTTTTTTAAATTAAGAACTTTAAAATTCAAACATCCTGGTTCCCAAAAATTATCACAGACGAAGTGATATCTTTGTTAATTATCACCATTATACACGTGAGCCCCTCAAAGTATCCCAAAGCATTTTCTACTGCTGCTCAATTCAGATCAGGTAATCTTTTCGCCAGGGAGACCAGTGACTGTGCCACAAATGATCCCAGAACCAGCTCCTAAGCAACAACAGCTAAAAATTACAGCTCCAGTAAGGTCTATTGAAGAGCTAACTAGCATAAATGTTACTTATGTAATGTACATGCACACTAGGGAGCGTATGAACCCCTATGAGATCCACAGCACTCCCTCTCACCACGAGTGCAGTGAGTGCACCCCTGGGCATCTTGATTCTCCATTCCCTCAATACCAGAGCACAGAGGACTCCACAGATGTGAGGTGGAGCAGTTCTGAGACTCACTTTCTTCACCTTCTGGACTTCAATTCCCCATAAGCCCACTGTGGGCTGTCAAGTTCCTTCCCTTCCAATCCATACGGAGCTGCCAATGACGTGTCGGTGTTCTGTCACCAAGGGCTTTGCAAATTTTCATCAGTGATGTTGTCATTTTTGCTCACAGAATTTTAAAGTCTACATTTTAAATAAAAACCTTGAGTTTTAGAACAGTTCTCAATGACTATTGATGTGATGATTAATTTTTTTTAAATGTTTTAAAATAAATGAAGTATTTTGATCCACTAGTCCTGTGTGTGGAAACCTTCGTATTTCCCACTTCATTCTCAGCAGCTTTAAAATAAACCTTTACCCTTTAAAGATTTATTTTTGTTGGTCCTTTGAGTAGTAGCTTAAGAAAGGTTTCATCAAATTTTCAAACTTAACCCTACCACAGTGGATTATTTTGTCTGGCAGTTTCCTTAATTTTTGTATACAAGTGTCCAAGATAAAATAAATGATACCACCTTGATGTAAAAGTTTTTTTTTCCTCCGCCAAATACATTTCGATTGCTTCCTAGATGATAACTGTGTTAATTAAGATAACCTAGTCTCCTTATTGTTAGAAATGCAAAGTTTCATCAGTTATGCCTTACATTGATTCAAAGAGTTCAGTTCAACTTGGAATTTTAAGCGCTCGCTGACTTCAGTAGGAACAAAACCATGGGCTCCTTAGAGTTTTGAACCCACCGTATTCTGCCAACCATTTGTTAAACAGCTGACCTGTCATGTTAACACTACTACAGATATCTGTGCCCATGTCAGCTGATTCAGACTTGGGGGGTCAGGTTAAGGGGCTGTTTAACTGCAGTGTAGGCAGCTTTGAGCTGCAGCTTGAGCTCTGGGGCCTTCCCACCTTGCAAGTTACTAAAGCTTGGGTTCCAGGTCAATTAAACAGCACCTTAGCCTGAGTCAGCTGGCATGAGCCAGCCCTGGGAATGCAGACATAACCTGAGAGTGAAACAGCTATAGCAACAATGGTGGATAACTAAGACGAGTGTATGATTGCAGACTTTAAAAATCTGCAAGCCAGTTCATCGACTAAAAGAATGTAAAGTCAAATAATTCCAAAATTAGACATTATATCTCCCCCCAAATCCTCAAAGGTTCTCATATAGGAAAGATTAATAAAACAGATTTTGGAGTTTCCTGGCCAAGCGGTTTCTGAAATGCAATGTTCCAAAAAAACTTTAGATGACTTTTCAAACAGTTCCAAACTCTCATATCTCCAAAACACCTTGCCCAATTAGCCTTAGAACTTTCCGGGTTATAACAGTAAGCTGGCTGCAACGTTAACTACTGTCTCAGCATAGCATTTCATATCCTTCTGAGATATCAAAATAGGGGCATAGAGTGAACTGTAACAGATATGGATTCCATTCTAACACAATATGCTGAGTGCTAGAACTAGAGCCAGTTTTTTTTCTATTGGAAATAATAACCATGTGGGTAAAATAGTGGCAATTTACAATTACAGGCAGCCTCACTGCCATGCCATTTAGTAAAAGCCTGCATCACAAACACACAAGTCTTAAAGCCATCATGACCTGGATACTCTGTGTAATTATCACAAAAATTAGCTTCTTTAAGCCGAAAAACAACAAAAACAAAAAAGGGGGGTGTGGGTGGGGAAACTCATACCTACATGACATAAAATGAATAAAAGACCTGTCTGTGCCTAGTACATTGGAGAAATTGTTCAGGAACAGTTCATCCATGTGAAAGTATGAGTCATATAATGCTGCCAAGGTCAGTGAGACCTCTGGTGATCAACTAAGTAAGTGCCGGCCATGCACACTAAGATAGTCTCTGAGCAGATTTAACCTATGGACCCAAGGTTACAATCAATTTTATACAGGAAAAAAAATGTCCAGCAGACTTCTTCCTACTTCCTGCACCACACTGTGTTCCTGGTTAACCCTCTTCAAAACTCCCAGGCAATTCACATCCCCAAACAACTATGAAGATTAACACCAAATCCTAAAAGAGAAGATACTAAGCCGAGTTTGTGTTAGTAGAAAGAATCATGTACATACATTAAGTCAGTGCACGTAGCTGTTTTACATTAATTTTATTTTTTTTTTTAAATGTAAGCAAAAACAGATACCCTATTTCTTAAAATAAAGTGGGGGAAATAAGTTTCTTTGCTGGTTTTTAGCCAGCACCTCTGTGATTTGGCCCCAGGGTCTGAAATTTGGCAGGCAATCACTTCTAATATCAGATAGTCTTTTGTCCCCTCCATGAAAAATCTTCCCAAATTTGCCAGGCTGCGAACTCTCAAAATCTCAGTTTGTACATGCTCAATAGAGACTGGTTAGAGTTAGGCAACTAAAGTCTTCAAAGATTGTGTCCATACTGAGCATACTCCAGCTGAAGGTGGCAGGGACTGAACAGGAATTTCCCTGTAATCAGGACTTCTGAATGCCAGGGGTTTCCATGGTGCCAGGGATAGGAAATGAGAGCTTTCCTGTGCTGTCTCTGCTTCCGCTGCTGAGGTCCAGGCAATGTAGAAGAGAAGGGATAAGCACTCTGACCATGCAAAGAGGTGTGGGGCTAGCTCTGAGAGTTTGCCAGGGTGAAGATGGGAAGACTGACACAAGGAGATGGGGTAAGAGGAGTAATGGAGCTAGAAGCTGGAGTAAGGATTGAGAACTGAGATGTGAATCAGAGGGTGGGGACTGGCACTAGGACTGGGAAAGGACAGGCTGGTGGGGCGAGGGATAGGCAGGAAGAGATGGGAGGAGAAGGATCAATGAACACAGAGAGCACACTCAATTCAGGACCTGGGATTCCTGCTCTCAACATTCCTCTGCTGGCAGCTGGCAGCCAGCTGGGGGGAGGTTGGAGCCTGAGAGCCTGGGTACTTAGCCTCTAGCAGCCCATCTGGAAGGCAGAGTCTTATCAATTTCACTTTCCTCCTGCAGGAAGAAAATGAAATTTGACAAGAGACTTCCAGGCGAGCAGCCAGCAAGCCACAAATTTCTCTTTTGGTTCTCCCAAATAGAACTTTCCTGGAATCATTACTGGGAAAAATTTCACATTTTTTATTTTTCTTCCCAAATTGAGAGGAGATTTTATTTATTTATTTATTTTTAAACACAAAAATTTTTATGAGGCAGGATTTGCCTTTTCTGATCAACTTTACTTTTGACATTATTGTCACTACACTTTAGTTTCTCTCTGTAAAATGGGAACAATAATATCACCCTACCTCCCATGGTTGTAGTGAAGATAAATTCATTCATATTTCTGAAGCACTCATTTGCCTACAATTGGGTTGTAAAGATTAGTTTATTGGTAAATGTCTCTTTCACTGGACACACAGAGAAACCAAAATAAATTTTGCCGCTGATGATAACTTACATATAGGCAAAATAAGAAAAATGCTGCTTGAGAATAGAGTCTGATTTAAGGATAGTTGATTTTATACATTTTGACTTGTGATACTGACAATCTGTGCTTTAACAATTGTAAAGCTTTAATTTTTTGAATCTCATCATCTACAGTCATTAAAAAATTATATCCCGCCCCCCGCTCCACTGTCTCCCCCAGGGACTGAGTAGGTGTTCTTCACAGAGCTCCCAGACCTGGCAGACCTTAAAAAACAAGGGACATAAACTCGTGATTGCAGCTTTACTTCTTAGATGGAAATCTTTTAATTAAAATGACACAAGAAGTACTAAACTATTATCCTCTGCTGCAGGGTAATATTTTTCAGTGAAGCCCTTCTTCCAGTTTCTGTATTCCACGTCTTACTGTCTAATTTTTTAATAGTGTTTATATATATTTATGCAAGTATTTGTAATAGGATGGACAAATTCATTTAGAAAATAATTAATATGCTGCTTATTTTCATATATCAATCAATACATTTTATGTGGCAACCTGTTTCTGATGTCAATTAAATATGATGGACTTTAACAATAGAGGTAACCATGTAAGTAGCTCTTCCCTCTTTTCAGGAATTCACAAGGACACGTGGTATTTATGGCACGTAAATTTAGTGAGATTTTACTTTTAGCCCTTTAACAATACCCAGTTCCCATGTGCAAAGCACTGGAAAATCTGAGTGCCCTCGAGACTTGGGAACAAGGTGGGTGAGCATGTATGTCTAGGGTTTGAGGACTTGTATTTGCAAGGTGTGCTGGGCAGGAGTACACATCAAAGGCAAGATGGGGGAAGTGAAAATTAGGAGAAAGGTTGGGTGGTGGAGTTTGTCAAAAGATAAGGAACTGGTAGCTGAGAGGAGCAGAGAGGAAGGGACTGATTCTGATCTTACACTGTTTTTATATCAATGGAAATTTATTATCAATAGCATCATTCCCAATTTACACTAGTGCGACTAAAACCATACTCTGACTCCAAACAGAACCGGCAAAGGACATCCTTCCTACGCTGAAGTGCCTTCACCGAGCACTACTCACTAATGCACAGAGCAAAGTGGTTTACTTCCTCTGGACTGATTTTGAACTCACTCACACCAATATAAGTCTAGAATAACTTAACTGAAGTAATTGATGTTACACTCATGTTAAACCAGAGTGAGATCAGGAGCAGGCCCTTCTTCTCTTCAGCACTGCCCTAACAGGCACGGGGAAAGGGGGCAGGGGAGAAATGGGGGGGAGGAAACGGAGAGTGTCATGTAACTCCATATGGACTGCTATAAAAGTCTAGGAAAAACATCAGGATTTCTGCACCGCACATAATTTTTCATTTAAGAGTGATATTTAATTAAACGTATTTTTTTCTTTTGGATCTTTCTGTAACTGGAATCTTTATTAGGTGTTCTCTATTCTAGATGGGCAGTAAGATATCTTATAGTACATACATTTTCACCATTATCTCAGATACGAGCCAACTGATTTCCTCAGTACTGACTAGGATAAAACTTTCTTTTCTGCATACTATCATAATTAAAAATGACCATATTCAAAGCTGTGTGGAGATTTTGCATCAAATCCTGCTTTCCAGTTCTTATCCTAAGGAGAACAGTAAGTTCTCTTTTCCACGCTGCAAAGCAATTTAGCATTAACACACTTTAAATACTCACAGAAGTGTGGTGGGGTGCGGGGAGAGAGATGGGAGAGTCAGGAAGAAAGAACGGAAAAGAAAAGGATGCATCATATGGAATGCTACTAACTGTACGGCTGGCTATTTGCAGAATTCTTATGTCAAAAGGACCAGTAAACAAGTGTTAATATTTTTAGTGAAGGGAGCATCCGGGGGGAATTCAATGTAGTTAACTGCACAGAACAGAGAATCAGATCAGAGAGGGAATTGCATTAGCTCCTGCAAGTCGGCAGTATGTGGCTGTCAGGAGTGTGAAATGGAGCTGCTTAAAGCTGAGTGGGCTGTGACCTGAATGCTGCACATCCATGCGCTCAGTGAGAAAGGATCAATGACAACATTTGCTGGGCTCTAGTCAACCCCTCTGCTAATGAAAGCAGTCCTGAAAGGCGTGATACAGGGCCTCTGGGTAGCCTAAAGCCTGGCATTAGCAGAGTTTGTTATAAGCTTGGCTGGTGAGTGTCCTGCGCACCAACGAACCCCTCCTCCACTGCTCTAACCCCCCAACTCCCCTCTGGCTGTCTGTTTAGTGTCACTCTGTTGGGATGGATCCCGTTAAAGATCTGACGCTTACTGAGGACTCAGAGGTGTCTGGAACACTTGCCTCTAATCATAAACACCACAGCTGGCAATGATGTGGTCCAGAAAAAAAAACCACCTTGATCCAGCACACATTCCCTTTGATGTCTCTACAGCGAGTTCACTGCCCAGAGAAAAAGGTACAGCTTTTTAAAAAAAAAATTTTTTTTTTAAAATCAGGCTCGACATTCTCAAATCATAACCATATGACTCTCAATTCCATGCTTTAAAAAAAAAAACAAACCCAAAAAACACTCATTTTGTTCTGAGAAACAAATGGGGAAGAGGCATCTGACAATGATAACATGAAACAGGTTTGGAAGATAATGGGGTTTGAGAGGAAAACATTTCCAAAAAATTCAGACTGCCACGACCAAAAATGGAAGAAGTCTTCTGCCAAAGATTGCAAACTGTGGTGACCTTAAGCAAGAGCTGATTCGAAGGAAAAAACGAAAACTTTTCAAAGAGAACATTGCTTGTGCGCTGCCACTGTTTTGCCTCATGCCCTCCTGCCTTTCGGGGTGGCCTGGTAAACACAAGAGATCCTCTGTGTTTTTTCAGTCCTCAGCCATGTAAGTTCTCTTAAATATGCAATCCCATTAACTTTTTTTGCTCCAGGAGGCTACAAAAAGAACTGTGGATCTGGTGCAAGAAGCATTTTATTTACTATATTATTTTTTATATTTGCCCTTGTGTTGTATACATTCTGGTTGTTAAATATGCAAATGTCCTCGTTATCGTCCGATTGTTTTTCTTTCATTGTTTTCTTTTTCTTTCATTGTTTTATATAGGAAGGACATATGCCGCTGCTCATAAACTCAGAAAACTATAACTATCTCTATGTCGCATCGTGGCGTACGACACAGCCACATTATTCTTTCCTTATGCCATCCCATTCTTTAATTAGAAATATGCTAACGCAAACTATGGGCCTGATTCTGCAAAGACTTACTATCGCACATAAGCCTGCTTTGTCTTCATTATTCACAGCAATAGACACTGCAATTAATTTTTCTTCAAGATCCTGCCCTAAATGAAGAGAACAGTATATTACAGACATATATATAGCCTCTCTACCTTTTCCAGGTGAGTAATGAAATAGATGGACCAGAATTGCAAAGGTGTTTTCAAAACTGCACTTTCAAAATGTGCATGTAGCCCCCATCTGCACATCTAGGAGCTTGATATCTGTACATGCAATGAAGTATACTCATTGGGTAATAAGACTCACCAACATGTATAAACACTGGATTTTGGAATGCAAATTTCACTATTTCTTTTTAAATGACTCTCCTTACGATTTTTATGCTGTTCATGGGAAATTTAAATTCTCTCTCTTTCTTTCCAGACATAATGATAACTTTCAATCTATCTCAGATTCACAAAAGATTCCAGCAGCTGGAAGACAGCCATCTATAAACAGACAAATAAATTTCTTTGCATGGTTTGGTATTAAAATGCACTATATCATGTTACTTTGCTTCAAATTGGTCAGTGTCATCAAGATACAATTGAAGCAGACAGGAAGTGACATTCTGGATATGATACACAGGGAGTAAGAGGGAGAGTAAATTACACTCCCCATGTCATGGCTGGAAAATTTGGGAGCTGTTGTTCCAAACCTATCTGAGGTTTCACAGGCTGTTTGGGCTGACAGCAGTCCCTGCAATTCCACTGGATGTTGCAGATACAGATAAGATTCAGATTTATTAAGTTTATGTACTGTTGTACAATTGTGTGTGTGTCGAGGGAGGAGGGTTAGCTCAGATGGGTTGTGAAACAGAGGTTTACATACCCCTATATGGTAATTTCTCTCTTTTACTGTATGTAGGCAAAGCACAATTAAATAATAGTCAGAACCTCACTGAGAAAAAAAATTGGAGGAAATAATGCAGTACATTTTTGCTTCCATGTGTATGACTCTCTTATTTTTAACCAGAAAGGATTTTTAAAGTGCAAATAAACAGTTACTCACATTACTGCACCAAACATAGACAAATTGATTTTACTTTGAGCAAGAAATTATTTAAAATATAAAAATATGTACTTCCAAGTCTTGTGGAGAATTCTGGATTTTACTGCAACAGCACATATACAGTTCATTTGTTTACCTCTATGCAAGCCAGAGCTTGGGAGGTTGGAGTCATGACAGGCTATAACATCCTTCAAGGGAGAAACTGAGATGCCCATCCAGGCTGATCCCTTACTGCAATTTTCTTTATGAATAATTTTAAACTTACTGGTAAAGTCTATGACCTATAATAATTCCACCCCATCCTCTCTGCCCTCCTTCCCCCCACCAACATCCTCATATTATGCTGAACTGTCACAGGCTCCAACCTATTAGAAGTCAGTCTAATTATGAGTGCCGTTCTGCCACATAAAGTTTTTTTTCACTGAACTGGTTGAACTGTTCAGTATAAAATAGAGGAAAAGGTACAGAAGGGTTATTTATCAGAAATCTTGTTCCAATAAGAAATGTAAGAGTACTCTCTAAAACACATCCAATTCATTTTAAGGTACAGAAATGTCAAAGTGTTTCATTGGTTTCATGTGTTCTGGTAATGTAAAGAGTGAATATTACAAAAAACCGGAAAAAGCCAAGCACTGACCTGCTAAAAAATGAGCCTTCTTTGAGGGGGCTGAAAAATGAGTTCACTGAAGCCTCAATTCCCCAAGATACAGCACACTAACAACTCTCATTGCCATCAGTGGAGAATAAGGATGCCCAACAACTTAGCATGAGACGTAAGACTAGAAGAAAGCACTCAGATCTACCACGTGATGTGTACTCCGTTGATGGCGCTCATCATCTAGCAGGTGGCACTCAATGCCTTTCTCGATTGTACCCAAATTGTGGGACTTTTGACTCTTGAGTTAGGCTGTGTTGTAGTTTGATACATTTCATGAACACCTAACATGAATGTATTATGGCTTTAGTGTTGTATTAATAAATGTGCTATTGTTATGCTTTATAACATTATGCTGTTATATAATCTATGTTTACCTGTGTCATACTTTAGGTTACCTAGGCTGAATTACTTAATGTCATAATAGAACATGATTCTTTACAAAATTGGAATGGTTGAGTACATTAAAAACCAACCAATTTAAGTTCCTGGCCTACTCAGCAATCTAATAGGGGAGCAAAATGCTCCATATACCACTTGGGAGACCCAAGTTTAAGAAAGTAATCAGTCCTTCACTCCCAGGCCAGCAAGGAGCAATGCTCAAACAGGGAACTCACAACCTGACACAGGAAGTAACATCTCACATCAACCTCTAGTGAGCCCTCCAGATGAGTCAAGAAAAAAACTGACAAGCTACAAAGGCATTCTCAGAAGAAGGATGGCTGGCCTGATGGAGGCTTTAAGGCAAGGGAAATGAGTAAAAGGAGGGCAAGAGAAGTCATCAGAGAGCCAAGGCGTGCAAAAAATAATCCCACCCACCCCTCTCTTAAAAAAACAGAACCTCTCAAGGAATTTAACTCGGGTACAGCTACAGCACTCTGACACTCAGGGTATGTGTACAGTACTACTGGGGGGCGGGATTCCCAGTGTGGGGAGGCAGACTTTCACAAACTCATGCTAACATGCTAAAAATAGCAGTGTGGACATTGCAGCACAGGCTAGCTGCATGAACTTGGACCCAGCAGATCAGGTGGTTTGGACTCAGGTGACTATCTCAAGCCCTGTGGCCTGTGCTGCCACATTGATACTGCTATTCTTAGCATGAGAGCTTGAGCTGAGCTAGTGCAAGTCTGTTATACTGCTTCAGCATAAATTACGACAGTGTCCCCCCCCCCCTTTTACCTTTTATTTTTGAAAAGAATTAAATCTAATGAATTTGGTTTTTTGCTTGAATCTGAATCCACTACATTTTGTGCTCAGGTAGCCTTAAGAACATCTTTCAAAACTCCACTGACTACATGCAATTTGAGGCTTCTGCAGTGTTAGATCTCTGTTTACAGAATGGCCTCATGACACGGGGACTGCTGAAGTTTATGCTTTATGAAGTTTTCTCAAGATTGTGCTTCTTTTTTTTTTTCTTTTTTTTAAGGGTGATTGAAGACAGAAGAAAGAAGCCTGTGGGTTTTGTTTGTTTGTTTTGGTTTTTTCGCTTTTAATACTCCTATTCTGAGCCCATCTATGACAATACCTCTTTGGAAAATTGCTCCTGTCCAATAACATGCTCAAAGTACTCCTTTGCCAGAGGCACTCATTCATTATATAAATCAAACAAGCATACAAAACCAGACAAAAAGTGTCTGGTAATGCCCAGTAAATTCCTATGTTCAGCTAAGATGATTTGGGTGCATTGCATGCAGATGTCAGGTATTTTAATAAAGAGCTCCATTGTGCGGGGCCCCACTCCTCCGTAGCTCCCAGCACTCCCTTAAAAGAAGGGAGGGTGGGGGGACAGCCATTCCAGCTGGGCTTGGAACTTTGTCTGAGTCAGGAAAACCACAGCTCATAAGCAAAGAGGAAGCATAATGTTCTACAAGGACAAAACATTAGCAAAAATGTCACTCAGCCCCAGTTCCACATGTTGGCTGCCACGGCCTCTTCCTCCTAGCATGCCCGATTGATATAAATTCCATCTGCTCAGCAGCCAAGTGACAGAGAAGAAATACCGGCATCTGGTCTCTATTGCTGTCGGGTTTTTGTTCCATGTAAGACCTTAGCTAGAAACATATGAAGAGATGAAGGTGCTGGCAAGCGACTAAAAGGCTGCACTGGCACAAATGAGACTTTCTGATGCTTTTCACACTTCACTCGGGATTTTTACAGGGAGAAAGGCGGAGGAGACTTGATAAACTGAGTTTCAAGAGCCAGAAGGCCTCGAGGTCATTTGGTATTCTAACTTTTTTTTTTTTTTTTTTGGTGTTTAAAACTGTAAAGCACAACCATTTTTTTTAACATGACAGAAGGTAACTAAGTCACACAAGAATGTTGCTCTTCAGCTCACTTTTTTTTTTTCCTCTCTTAAACATCCACTGGTTTGGACCTACTCCACAGGCACTTTATATTCTCCTGAGGAGCAGCTGGAAAGTGCCAAAAGACCAAACCACTCACTCTCTGTTAACCTCACTGTGTCCAGCAAAAAGTTAGCTTGCTGAGCCACAGAGGGAGAAATGAAACCCTTCAACAAAGCACATGCAGTATGTAAGAATCTTTTTTCGTGTCTGACTTGTGCTACTCCCGTGGGTATTGAGAGTGACCACTGGGGATGGGAGGCGGGCGGTGGATCGGAGGACTGTGTGAGTGTGTTCAGGGCATTCCTTAATGAGGACTATTATTCATATGCATAGATGCAGAAGGGAAGTAGGGGACGGGGGAGACAGAGAATGAAAGAAAATAAACACTAACAGAAAATACATTTGGGGTCAAATCATATTCTTTCTGTGGAAAACAGCTGGAGTCATAAACACAAAGAGGCATTCTGTACATAAACTGACCCAGGACATACAAATGAAAACATATTCACAGAAGGACAAAGTGTGAAAAAAAATCTTACACTCTATAATCATCTTGGAGTTTGCTTTTATATACGTAAGGAAACAAAACACCGTTTGTTTATTTATTTATGTCTCTACAGCCTTGGTGGGCTCGCTGGGATCCCTTCTGCCTGACAGTGTCATCTTGTTTGGGTGAGAAGGCCATAAACTGACAGAGAGAAGTGAAGCGAATGAATTGCAATCAAAATGACATTATAATACCGAGAGAGAGAGAGAGAGAGAGAGAGAGAGAGAGAGAGAGAGAGAGAG
>ML685908.1:2690003-2750597 GCA_007922175.1 Pelusios castaneus | reverse complement strand
AGAGAGAGAGAGAGAGAGAGAGAGAGAGAGAGAGAGAGAGAGAGAGAAGTGCTCTTGAGAACATATAAATATATAATAAAGCCCTAGAACACTTAATAATTAATTGTTGGGAAGAAGCTATTATTTCATTGAAAAGAAAGGTTTCCAAATAGCCACCGAATTAGTAAGAGAAAGATTGGAACCATCCAATTTAATGATGCCCAAGAAAAGTCTACCCACATGCAGAGTGCCATATCCAGGCCTATGGAGTGCCTCAAACGAGTGCATAATGCTTATGCTGGCCCTCTGCTCAGGAATGATTTTCATTCAATGACTGCTACTGAATTACACCAATTTACATCAGCTGAGTGTCTGGCCCAATGAGTTTAGCAGTTCTCAGATCTATTGGATTGCGCATAAGTCCCAGAGTTAGGGGCCACAGGCTTCATTCCTGGCTGTATTCATTAGAGTGTTATCTTGGGCAAGTTACTTCTCCTCCTAGTGGTTCAATTTCTCCTCCCCTAAAAAGAGAACCACCACCACCCACTTTTGGAAAGTTCTCTTTGCGATCTGGATGAACAGCTCTGCACAAGTGCGCTGTATTATTTTAATAGGCAAACCTTGCTATTCTACTGCTCAGCGGATCATAAGCGATGGCTTGCACCGTTGTCTGGAGTACACTATGAATCTGTGGTGAACCTAGGCCCTTCTTTTACCCAGGCTTTCTAGGTATTGCCAATTTCATCCTTGTTTGTTTTTTATTCACCAGCATCATTCAAAGTGACTTATCTCAGACCCTTTCCTCCCACATGTGCTCTGAGATGGATACAATTATCACATGCAAAAGGCTAGCACAATGTGTGCACATGAGACTAAGTCCTTTACCTCGGTATCACCAAACTGTGCTAGCCTGGGGAGAACCTGGGGAATGTTACAAACATGGGGTTCTCATGCAAAGCCAGGGCAGCCTTAACATCTCTTTCAAAGGAATCAAATAGAGTTTGTCATAAGAAAACCATATTGAGTCATACGGATGGTCTATCTAGCCCAGAATCCTGTCTTCTGACAGTGGCAAATGCTAGGTGCTTCAGAGGGAATGGATAGAACAAGTTATCAGACAAGTAATCCATGCCATCAGCCATTCCCAGCCTGTGGCAAACAGTAACCACTGCCTGTCCTAGCTAATAGCCATTGATGGACCTATCCTTCATGAACTTATCTAGTTCTCTTCTGAACCCCATTTGTGTTGGCCTTCACATCAACAAAATTTGAAATTTCTGTTCAATGGAAAATTCTAACATTTCCATATCTATTTTTATTCTGCTTTGCAATGAAAGAAAATCAAGTTTCAAAATTACTGTTGAAACACTGTGTGAAAAAGAATTCATTTCAGATCAATGGAAACATTCTATTTTGATAAATTCAAAACCCTTTTGTTCAGATTTTGACACATTTTATTTTATATTATATTATAATTTATCATCTCAAATTTCACAATTAAAATTCATTTTGAAATAAATCAAAATAATTCCAATAAGATTGCTTTGATCTTATTGAAACACCTTTTCTCTGCTCCTATTTTTTTTCTAAATGAAATTTTAATTTTTAAAAAATCGACACATTCCTTCCAAACATTCGGATTGTCACAAAACTGCATTTTACAATGAGAAGACATTCCACAGAAAAATGTTTGATGTTCGAAGTCATCATTCTGCTATGCACCAATGTCTGTTAAATGAGATTCATAAGAAGAAAACTATCGTAAACTGATAGTTAATAAACAAATGGAGCTGCTGCCCACATATCACTTCATCTTGGAGTGCATTTTGAAAGCATTGTCTTTGTTCATGAGATGTGTGTCTTGGTTGCCCCTCACTCCATCTCCTGCATAGTGTTTATAATAGTTTTCTACAGAGACCAAGGGTTAGGGCATTAGGCAACAATAAATGCCCCAATCTGGGCTCCTCAGGAAATGAAACATACCACCCCAAAGTTAAGTGACACTGTCCAATCTTGCACTGTAGAAAAGGAAGAACAGAAAATTTCTTTAAATAAAAGGCCGGCAACAAAAGGATATGTCTGCAAGCTTCCTTACTGCGTAATCAGTAGGGAGCCTCAAGTGCCTTTTTGTTCTGTGTTTGTTCAGCACTTTGCACAATGGAATCCTGGTCCATGACTGGAGCTTTTAGGTACTACCACGATACAAATAACAATGTGATATACTGTATGCTATTCAATAAGCATCTGTGCACATAATTATTATATATAATGGGCCAACTTAACTCCTGATGCATTGCCAGCTAAATCAATGGGGCTAGGCCAGGGAAGAGTTTTGAACAATTTATCAAATTTATTACCTTAGTGGACAACGTGACATTTCTTAAAAGCCGAGGAAAAACTTTGTGTGGAATTAGTTGTGTAAGGAGATGAATCAGGTGTCTGACTGAAACCCATCAATGTAATGTCCTGTAAGTCAGGAACTTGAAACAATACAGCTGCTGGGATGAGTGAATAGCTGAAGGAGCTTGTGTGAGCTTCAATAGCAGAGCAGAACACTGCTCCACTGTGAATGACAAGTGATAGGGCAAATCACAGGGGAGCTGCCGATGAGTTATTAATGGTGACATGTACACTACCTGGGAGACAGGTTGAGAGGGGGAAAAGATTATTTATAAGCGAATAGTTAACAGCTGTACCTACTGCTAAGCATTACATGGATGCCACAAACTGTAGAATTCAAATCTTGGGTTATTCAAGCACGAACAACTGCCTGTCACCAAACTGCAATGCATCGCTACAAATTAAGGTGGGAGAGATGAGATGAAGCTGGAACGCTGCCGTGCTCAAGAAGGCAATGTCATCATGGAGCTCAGATAAGAGCTGAAGAAGGGCTGCGATAACCACGAGGTGAATTATGATTCTTAATAATAATGATGAATTTGCAAGAACAGATTTTTAATTTTTCCTGAGGGCTTTCGCAGGAGAACAGATGCTGACTCTGTCCAGCATTGACAAGAATAATGGGGGGATAGGATGTGGGCACGAGAGTACAATAAGCAAAGGAAATGTTTTCAGAGTTTTCTTTTGATATGAGGAATAATTAACTTGTACTGTTGAGATAATTTCAGCATTTCTTTCCCCTGTGCCCCAAATTTGAAAGCTACATTACTGAACCTATTACACAATTTGCAATATTTGCCTGCGATATTTTAGTTACCTAGTCTCCCAAGGGAATTACAGACACTCTTCTACTAGCTATATTTAAAAGTGGCCTGGAAAAATCCTCTCAAATCTATTTTTCCAGGCCTATGTTCTGCCCTCTCCATCATGATTTCAGCAAACATACCATAGAAAATAATTTTACCCTGACAGAAGGGTAGCCTACATCAGGATTTCTTAAACTTCTTCATAATGTGGACCTCATTATCTTGATAAAGGGACAGTTTTTGAACCACCTCCCCTCCCATTTCCAGTCACACAGCATCTGTGTGCAAACTTAAATAATTGCTTATGTTTAAAAAAAATACTATAAAAATATTCAATGTATTTTTAGCTGTCTTTTAATGCAAATCAGGAGCTGGGAGGAAGGAAGAGTTCCACTATCATGAGATGAACACACACAGGTGGCAAGTGCTTCATCACCAGTGGTCCAAAAAAGAACAGGCTGGGAACCTCAGATCTGGGTGACCTACCAGTAAGAGTATTTTCCATCTCTAAATTCCATGATCCTGGCAGACTAAACAAACAAAGGCTAAAAAACTAACCCTCAATCCTCTGAACACAGAAGGAGATGAATGAAATTATTTGTCTCCTTATGATCAGGTCAAATTTTGGTACTTTACATTTTACAAGAAATTATAATTATTTTCCTTTGTCAGCTTCATGCTGGCTATCACACAGAACAACAATTTTTTGGTATCTGGACTACCAACACTTCAAGAGTATACTTCAATCTAAATCTAAATCTTTTTCTCACTTTTTTGTTTTAAAGATTACATTCAAATGTTTCTATTAAATATTATGTTTATTGAAACCTCCTTTCACACAACTTAAGCTTCCAAAAGTACCTCAGATAATAAGGAACCCTGGTTCCCAATTGAATTTCCTTTAAATTCTCAGAAAATTTCAAAGGAATTCTCTTCTTTGAAAATTCCAGTTGCACTGTTTAAATTAAACAATTTTAAAAAAAAATTACTAAAATTTGCATTGCTTTTTCTCCATGGTTTTCGTGGCCACTTGAAGGTTTCACCCACTCCTCTTTTCCCACTGCTATGTGCTTTTTTATTCTTGTGCTGTTGACTAATCTTATTACTGCACAGTAAGTGCAGTTTGCCGAAGAAATTCACACATTTTGTTGCAGTTTTGGAACAAAAAAGTAGAAGCCACACACAAAAGAAGTAGCACTCCATTCTCCTTCTCTTGCCTGCAAGAACCAGAAAAGTCCAAGCTTTCTGCTAAATCAGACAGAAATAGAAAGAGAAAGAATTAATTGAGAAACCCGATTTAACTGGTAGCTGAAGACATATTGTAATTTACAAAGCAACCTAGAATAGACTTTATTCATGAATGAGACATAAGATCAAGGGAAAGCGCTAGAAAAAGGGGCTGCCCATAACACGTAGATGCAAATGGACAATACTACAGAACAAGTAGAAAAAATCTTATCAAATATTAAGATATTAAGAACGGCAGCTTCTGGTGGGATGGACTCCCTACCCTTCATAATAAGGAAAGAAAAGCAACATGACAAGATCAACAGTTCCCTTCCTATTGACACTATCAGACGTATCCTATATTGAAATAGCCACTGATATTTTTATTTGCCTCCCTTGAAATTAAGGGACAACAATAACTCAGAATGTTAACATTTACACATTTATATTCCAAAAATATTCTTGATCAAATGGTTGTTTTCTCTCTTTCTCTCTCTCTCTAGTAAATAGAGGTGCCTTTAAGCAGCCAAAGTAAAAGAGTGCAGTGTGGTGATAAAACAGGAATGGATAAACTTCAAATGGTGCTATTCATGGAGTAAGGTGCTACTAAAATAGCTCCCAGAATCTGCCCCACACAAAGATTTCTATATTTTCTTTTGTAATGTTAGTGGCTACATATTTGAAGCCCTTAAAACCAAAACAAATTGCCCAGGCACACTCATGTGTGAAGCCACATTTGTTAAAAAGTACAAGTGGCATTTACTTCCCTCTACCCAATATATAAACACAACTTCACAGAGCTATTAGTAGGCTCCCTCTTAGTAAAAAGAAACAAAAACAAAAAAGAAGCCACAAAATAATTATAAAACAGGTGGGGGCAAACCACGGCTGTTTTTATTTTATGGCTGTTAAACATTATTTACAGTGTAATCTGGTCAGAATTAATACTCAAAGGGCTATACACCAAATATGTCCAACATTTTATTTTTTTTTAAACCGTGCACACCAAACACAGTTATATTGTCAGCTCATCTAAATGAATCTGTCAAAGTGCAGATCTCCTGTTTTCCCCCAAACAAAACACAATACTATTTTTTTTTTAATGGATTCATTATAAATTCTTGAGTGACACAAACTACAAGCTGCCAATAGCAATAAAAGGCCAGGATACTAGGAAGGAAGGCTGGTTTTTAAACATGCCAAAGTTTGATGGAAACATAACATTTTAAAACTCTTCCATTCCTTGCGTCTGATTCTTTAGCTGTACAGTGTTCTTCACATTAGCTCAATCTCTTATGTATCAATGCAGCCCTTAAACTACTTTTCCATAACCTCTTTCCTTTCTCAGAGTGCATTAAGTAAATTATGTCCAGTCACATTTTGAAGAGAACAGACACCTATGTTAGTAGCTTGTTCTTACTATTATCTTAACTCAGTGCTTTAGGAAAATTCTTAGTTCCCTAAACAGCCTGAGCAACAGGTCTGAACGGTACAGGAAGGAAGGGAATCATCTTCTGAAGTCTACTCCATCGCCACTACTGTCTCCTCAGGAGTGCAGTGGCTCCTATACAACCACCCAAGGGAATGGAGATACAAATATACAGGTGACTTGCGAACTGACTCTGCCCTTGCTTTTCCTTCCACTTACTCTCTGCTCATGGTCACACAAAGAGAGCACAAAATGGCACACAGGGGCTGTGGATCTCCTGCCCTCAAGCACAATGACCCTCCATCACTGACAGGAAAAGGAGGGCAGTATTTGCCCACTCAAAAGACTCAAAACACAAATTTTGCCACAAAAATAATCTCAAGTGCGTTTTTTGCTTGGCCTCTCGAGAGGAAATAAACATCAGGGCACTGGCAGAGACTATTGGAGAAGAAAGAGTTTTAAAACAATAAAGGAAAACTGCTAGGAAACTCGTCATTTTCAACTAAAAACTCCTCACACAATGGTATTGTAGTGACCCTGTACTTTGTTCCCATTCAAAACGTCATTTTTTAAACAAATGGAAGCATTTACAGGAAGGTGACTGTGTTTAGTGAACCCAACTGCAAAGAGAAGTGTCTGATGTAACAGACCTTCATGACGGCTCTGATATGGAAGAGCACACAGGCACGTGCCTAATGTTAAACGTATGAATAGCAGCTTCCTAAAGTACTCATGTTCACGTCTTTATGAACCTTACTGAATTGGGGCCTTCGTTCTGACAATGAAAAAATGAGCTGGGTCAATAAGAATTTGGACTTTTGTACAATACAACAGGAACTAAGGTTTTGCATGGCAGTGTGATTTTTTTCTTTCTTTCTTTTGTGCACTGTGGGTGATAGCACTGCAGAAGTGAAAGTGAGTGTGTTAGTGAGTAATAGAGCAGTTTTGTGGCTGCCAGTGGTGGGCTGATGCTTGGATCTTGTTCCACTAGGTGTAAATGAAGTCTTCATTTATTACTTTTTTCTTTTTAGCATTTGCACTGCTGTGAGGAAAATACACTTGAGCAATTAACACTATGCAAACAAAATACATAAAATCTGTGAGTGTGAGCAATGTCTGTTCATTTCAAATCCCCAGGCATCTGAATAACCTCAAACTATTTTGCCAATTAAATGATCAGAAACACTACTACTGTGTTGACATTTTCATCCTGCTCCAACCAACAAGTCTTTAAACTGCTCAGGCAAGTAGCTGCCTGTTAACGTACTGCCTTTTCATTGGTATTTTTGATACTGCAGACAACTACATGTCAATGGAACAAGCAAATAATAAGTTAAACTTTTTAAATCTAGTGTTCCAATTAAATCCTGGAACCCAGATGACTTATATTATACAGTAGCACAGCTGGGGAGAATGGGCATGTGAGCCCTACCGTATTTCTTAAGGCTTTTCCTCAGTTAGATCTAACCCTTCCACAGGTATTGCCCACTGTCTACTAACTATACTTCAAACTTACAAAAGAATACTTTCACCACGTATGCATTAATAGGAGTGTAGTTATAAAATCAACAAATTAAAATTAGTTCAGAGACCAAGTCAGCAGTTCAGTTCAAAACATTTAAAATTTAACTAGTGCCTTCTAGAGGATTTGTGTAATACCTGTTAAATAAATAAATAGTTATATTCTCTTAGAAGCAATTCCTCTAGACCTAGAGGGATGGTTAGGAAGTGACACAGGGAAGCTTGAACTCCCCTCTGATACAATGCCTGTTTTATAGACAGGTAAAGGAATACTGGACTCCAGAATTGTCAAGCAGGCTCTTGTTACATGTGCATGTGTGTTCACATTTTAGTATTACACAAAAGACCAGATATATCATGGTGACATCCATGTCATAAATAACATTAATCAAATAAGGAGTGTAGAGCTCTTCCATCCCAGGGAAAGCACTGGGAGGCAGAATTCCTGCTGGTTGCAGAGAAGCCATCGCTACAATTCCCACTGATTTAAAAATAAAGTTTAGGGAAGTTCTTAAGTACCTTGTTGAATGAAGCTGGCGTGTTCCAAGTAGGCCCCTTTAAGGGTGCAAATTACTCCTTCTATTCTAATATTACATACAAGACCCAGTATCTGGTGGTGATATCTATGTCATAAATGACATTCCTCATGTGCCACTGACCACCTCATTTATGCTAATCCATCTTCCTCTGAACAGCGTCTAACAATCTATACCTCCGAGTAATCTCGAAGTATCAACATACTTAATTTTCAAAACAATTTGCCATAGTCATTTTTCCTTCCTGCTCCTCTCCCCCACTGCCTCTGCACCCATACCTCAAAAATAAAATTTTCTTGGCCTGAGGCATAGAAGGCTGATATCCATTTTGGACCATTGACAGGTCTAACATCCATTATCTCCCCAACCCGTTGGATGACAAAATGGGATCTTTATATCAATGGAAGAGGAAGAGAACCCTATTTTTCTGATGGGACACACAACACTCGCTTCTTCTAGTTCTGGAATGTTGCAGGATACTGGCCCTTAAAAATGTGATATTATACACAGAAAAGCTATTTTTGGTTATTTTTACAGATTTCTAAAATGTTAGTTAAAATTTCTCTCTCCTTCTGGGTAGACTCATGAGAAGGAGGAAACCAGCTCTATAGTTGGAAGGAATGAAAAATAGTGTCAGTAAAATTATTTAACATGTCTAAACCTTTAAAAACATTTTCTGTAAAAGATGTGACATATGTAGGAGTGAGGGTGGGATATAAAATCTTGTTTGGGATGGCCTGCGTAACTTATAAGTGATTTAGGAGGATTTCTGCAGTGTGGTCAACTCTGGTGATTTTATCATGGGTTTTATGATATTGTGTTCTTCTTAAAACCACTGTTCCTGAAGTTCTTTCATTATTTAAAAAAAAAAACCCCAAAAAATCCCAGAAACACATTTTTAACGCTAAGGGCTGTGGTGAAAAGCTTAAAAATGGAACACTATATGCTCAAATATAAGACGACAAATATCACCAAAAATGTATTTTTTTAAAAAATCTCATGATTAAACGATTTCACAGTTAGGGAGGGAGAGCTGATTTATGTTTTTTTAATGTTTGGGGTTAGCAATACTGAAGACTGCCATATCAAATTCATGTTTAGTATACCACTTCAGCATGTATGTTATGTAGAAATAATACAGTTCTACAGCTTTAAAATTCCACTTGTCCTGCAAGGGATTTATTTCCTGGCTCTGCAGGATGAATGTCAATGAATAACACTGACTTCCGCACCTTTCCTGCAGGAGGACTAGTAACACTCCAAGGGTGAAATTCTGGCCACGGGAATTCTGTCATTAAGATCAGTGGGGGCTGAATTTCAACACAAGACTATATATACACAGACACAAATATATATTAATATTTTTCTGCTATAATAATGCAAAAACCATTCGTAATGTCCCATAATTAAAAGCTGAGACAATTTTTCTTCTCAAGTTTGCTAAAAAGATGTTTAAAAAATAATGACTGACAAGTACTATTCCAGATAGTGGTTACATTTCAGAATTTTACTTAAGAACAGTACTCCTATGTAGATTATGTCTGCACTTAAAATGCTACAGCAGTACAACTGCAATGTAGACATGTACCACAGCGACGGAAGGAGTACTCCTGCCACTGTAGTAAATCCACCTTCCCGAGAGGTGGCAACTAAGTCGATGGACAAATTCTTCCATCAATCTAGAGCTGTCTATTCTAGGAATTAGGTTGGCTTAACTACGTTTCTCAGAGGTTGTTTGGTTTTCATACTCCAGGGCAATGTAACTGGGAAGATCTAATTTTCTAGTGTAGACCAGCTCTTAATAATTACATATCCTCTTTCATCAGAGGATTGCAAAGCACTTTACAATCATTAACTAATTTAGCCTTCCAGCACCCAAATTTTAATCAGGATCATTTTGAACGTTGGAGAAACTGATGCACAGAAAAGTCATGCAGCAAATTAAAAAAGCAGAGCCAGCAGAAGAATTCAGGTTTCCTGAATCCAAGTGTTCAAGTCAAGAAGACATGCTGCTTCCCATTTCTACATAAACGTCACCCACCTTACAGGAGATATTTCTTAAAAAGAAAGAACACTGAATTCCTTAATTACAATGTAGCTTTAACCTTACGGATTCAGAATGTATAGTGCTAAGGATGTGTTTTTGTTTCTGTTGTTGCTCTCTGCTCAGCTCTGCTCTCTTACTGCCTAGAAGGCAACAATAAGTGTTAATGACATTTACCCCTTCTAATAAGAGTCATTCACACTTCACTGTTATTCTTTGTTATTGCTTAGGACAAGCACTAGCACCTCACTGAAAGATCAGTGCTGCAAGGGAAAAAGTCCCCCTGAGATCCCTTAGACTTTAAGAAAAGCACTATATCAACTGATGCCAGACAGATGACAAGTTTGATTCTCTGGGGCCTTTCCTGACTCCTAAGTCTCTGTGGTCCTAAGTTTCAAAACTGCCTGAAGCGAGCTCTGACACAAGACAATCAAAATTACCCCCAAATTTCAAGATAAGGGCAGTAGGTGTCTAAATTGAGAGAAGTCTAACTCTATTCAACTGTCATAGTCTGGAAGGATCCAAACACTGCGCACTGTCTAATTGAGCTAAGCTCAAGTTACATGTAACTGAAAGAGTAATATACTGACCTTTCACCTCCAAGACCACAGTTTGAATTTAGCCAGAATTCAGGGGAGAGAATTGAGGAGGGAGGATATACTGGTCTTTTCCAAGCAGATGCTGAAATCTTAGAACTAGGAGGGAAATGCTGATTTCTGCAGTGCTGGGTACAGATACTGCACAGCTATTCTCCCTAATACAGGTTTTGTTTGTTTGTTTGTTTGTTTGTTTTTCAAAAGGCCCTTGCATTGCTCACATGGAACTTAGGCATTGACATCAACCCCTGCCTCTGCCCCTCCCTGCAGCAAGAGTCACAGTTCCTCAATGTGGCAAAGTGAACCTGAGGATCTGATGCGATGATTGATTCAAATGAGCGTGCTCAGTGAGAAGAGTGATTCTCTGGCACTGGAGATGAGGATGACATTGGACATGCCCCCTACATTATCAGTCTGGAAAATGGACATATTTCATTTATAAAAATAATAATTTAAGAAGGTCCATGATCACAAAAGGTTAACAGAATTTCTGAACATTGAAAATTGTTTCCTCCTTTGCTTACCTGCCAAGATCCAAGTTCACTCACTAGCGTCACTCACACCTAAAGTAGCACAGAGACTAAGGTATGATTGTGCTTCTCCCCCCCCGTTCGAGGTGTTTGTGATTTCATCAATTGTTGCAGAAGAAACAGAACCACAAATTTAAGTCTTGGCAGCTAAAGAGCTTTTCAACTCAGTTTTAAAAGAAACATGCCTGATTCTGGGATATGCCTGACAGACTTTCAATAACAGGCATTTCCATGCTGAGGTATCTGAGATACTCTAGGTTTTTCTTGTTCTCGGATACCACTTGCTGGCAACTGCATAGAGGTTGACTATATACTAGCAACCACTCTACATTAGCATCATGTACGCCAAAGAGAAACTGCAGATTTGGAATTCATATGCAAATTTGATACCATTGCCTTGCTCTTAAATAGGGATTTCTCTTGGCTTTCTTATTACAAAAGGTGATTTGTCCTTCTCTTTACCTCTATTTGCTGCTCCACAGTTCGAATCTAAACAATGGCTTTGATTTGCTGTAACAGTCTGACCTGATCCTATGACTTAACACTTCCCTGCATCTATCTTCCTCCCATTCTGTAAGTTCCCCGTCTTCAAGTGTCTGATGAAGTGGGATTTCCTCCCACAAAAACTCATGCGATAAATAAATTTGTTAGTCTTTAAACGTGCCACAAAACTCCTTGTTTGTTTTGCTGAACTAGACTGACACCCCTTTGGATCATATACACCACTGTTGACTAGCTTGGATAAGACAGCCCTCTGCTTCATTGCCCATTGCAAGAGACAAGTCCCAGAGCACCAGCATGCAGTATTTTCCTGTTTCACACATTCTGAAAACCCAAATTGTCTTCGCACATTTCCCATTCTTTTGCTGTCATACAACCTGTCTTAGTGTCACATTCAGAAATGCCTATGAACTCTTAGCCTCTCTATCATTTTTGCTCTGTTCAGGTAGCATATAAGTGTGAACTGGTGTAATAAAGCAGTTAAAAAGTCATGTAACATCAGGATGGCTGGTGTTGACAGTGAAGGGTGCTGAAAGCAGCAGAGAGATGTTAGCAAGGTTAGTGCACTTATACACACAAATTTTGAAGTGCTGCATACTGGAAGAAGACCAACACTGCTGTCCTCCTACACGACACTATTTCCCTCTGGCTCAAGGGCTGTGTGATGGCTAAGAATCTCTGTGGTTCTCAGCCCCGTCTCAGTCCTTAAAGTTTATTTGAACTTTTCAGCTGTGAATACATCTGGTAGTAGCTGCTGGCTTAGAACAGCTGAAATGAATACAAAAGAACAAAGGGACCAGTAGTGGGCCTCCGTTTCATACAAGTGAGGGGAGTCACTTTAAGCTGACTGGTAGAGAACAAGAAAATCTTCCAGCTGATCATAGCCATGGATTTTAAGAGGCAGGGTGCTGTGAGAGGAAGAGAAAACTCAGGAGATAAATGGCATAATGTGATATGTCCTTTCCATCCCTAACTTCTGTGATAATGAAGTGGGAGTGTGGGACAGAGGGGAAGCTGAACACAGGTGAGGCTGGAGGGATGGAAGAGGGGAAAGAAAATGGGGAGAAAAGGGCAACAGAGGGAGTAAGCAGGAATGGGAAGAGAAGAGCAAGAGGGGCAAAAAAAAGAGACTGAGAACAAGAAATAAGCAGCACATAGAGTCGTCAATTTAAACCCCATTCATATAGCAATGGTACTTCAGATACTGCCAGGGTTTAGGGGTCTTGGCAGAGAGAAGTTGAACTGAGAGAGAACACTGGAGCAAAGGAGCACAAGTGAATATAATGAAACAACATATAAGAAAGAGGGGAAAAACAGAGCAGAATATATATACTGAACAAACTTGAAAAAAGACAGAATCAATAAAGCCATAAATGAAAGGTAACTCCCCTACACCGTCAAATAAATGAATTATCAGTAGCAATCATTAGTTGAACAATGGGAAGGTGACAAAATGAATGGGCTTGGAGTTGGGATTGTGGGCTCTATTCCATATTCTGCCACAAACTTTCTTGAGCAAGCCTCCTAACTTCTCTTTGCTTCATTTTTTCAGTCTGGAAAAAGGAATACTACTCACCTTCCTCAAATGGAAAGGGCAAGGCTAAAATCATGAATGCCTGTAAGTTGCTTCTAGATCCTTACATAGATGTTGCTAAACAAATGCAAAGTATTTGTTAATAAAGAAAGCCTGATGTTAAATACACTTAGAAACAGAGAGAGCCAGACTTAGAGGGGGGAAAAGAAACCTTTGTTAAATGGACAGAGAGAGAGAGAGAGACAACATACATAATATACATTTTTCATTGTACTAATATTGGTAATTTTCATCTGTCATTTTGTTGCATTTTCTTACAATCCATCTGAAAGAAAAGCAGAAGAATTTTCTCTGGCTGAAATGGATACAAGTATTTTTGACTTGCTACCCATGTCGTTATTAGATTGCAAAAATTCTCTTGGTTTAATTATTTTCATCATCATAAACAATGTGTTGTACCTATTATCCAATTAGAGGGAATCCTGTTACGATGAAATGCTTGTCTTGGGAAAGGAAGCTGACTGCAATTTCACATGACTTATGCTTGTTATTAATGGATAGTGTTGAGTTTAAGAAAAAGAGGTTACTTACTGTAATTAATGGTTCTTCAAGATGTATGGTCCCTATCTGGATTCCATACATACATGTGCACACATGTGTGCCATGTGCCAGAGCTGGAACTGTTTTGAAGTAGTTTCTATCAATCCCTGTGCATGTTCTGTGTAGTCCAGGTGGTATGTCCAAGGTCTTATAGGCCCACACAGGTTGACACCCCCCCAAGTTCCTTCTGAACAACAAGCACCAACCACACAGAAGAGGTGATGGGGGGAGGGATTTGAATCCAGATAGGTACCACATATCTCAAAGAACTATCAGTAAATAATCTCCCTTTTTCTTCTCCGAGTGCTAGTCCCTAGGTGGGTTCCATATGTTGGTAATGTAGTGAATGAGCTGTAATCAGTGTGGAGATGGGCGCGAGGGCTCAGCGGATGTGAGAGTTTGTAAGACCACACAGCCACCTGCGCATCGGTGGCTACTGAATTGGCTATGACATAATGAGCAGTGAACATGACCACGCTGCCTTGGAAGTGTCCTGTCATGGGATGTCTGCAAGGAAGCCTATGCTCTTGTGAGTGGGTGGTGATGCTCGGGAGAAAGAGTAACATACAATGATGCAGCGGGCAATCCATTTGGAGCAGCATTCAGAAGAGAGGATGTGGCCTTGGCAGTGTTCTGCTATTGTGAGGAAGACTCAGTGATTTGGAGATAAAAGGCCAGCACATGATGGATATCAAGGGAGTGTAGCGTGCGTGCCCTATTGGTGGTATGTGGCTTAGGGTAAAAGGTTGAGAGATGGAAGAGGTTAAGGTGGAACAATGAGGCTGCTTTGGAGAGAAACTTGGGGTGCAGTGGTGGGGAGACTTGTGTTTGTGGAACACCAATAAAGGGTTAGTTTGCCAGTTCACTGACACATTGGGTCAAAGTGACAGCCACTAAAGAAGATCATCTTCACAGATAAGTAGGTGAGCGAGCATATAGCCAGGGGCTCAAAGGGCAGTTTAGTGAGGGTAGAAAGGATGAGATTAAGATACCAAGGGGGGCATGGCTTCCTGATAAAAGGGAAGATGTTAAGGAGCCCATGGAGGAACCAAGTAGTGGTGGGATCGTTGAAAGCAGAGAAGCCATGTACAGGCGAAAAGGCGGCACTGACCAGTCGGTATGTGCCTGTTGTTTGTGGAGTGATGATTGTTGGATGCCCACTGTGTGAAGTGTTTCCATTTGGCTAGGAAGCTCTGATTATGGGGCACTGACTATGTGAAAGTACATTCCGTATACTGGTGTGGCGCACACACAGTCCATCTGCAAGCCCCATCCAAATACCAGGAAGTGAGATGTAGAGTGTGAGGTGGCAGATTTGGTCCTGTTGTTATGTGCGGAGGTTCAGGAGAAGAGGAAGGTGGATTAGAGGCTAGGTTGAAAGGTGAAGATGATCTGTGAACCGATACAGGCAGACCATATGGGGATTATGAGTAAGAGGACTGCCCAGTTCTGTTTCACTTTCCAGAGTACTTGTGGGCAGAGCAGGATGGTGGGAAGGCATAGGTAATCTTGATGTCCATGGGAAGAGAAAAGCATCCCATTGGAGCCTTTCCTGAGGGTGCTGCTGGAGTGGAAGAGGGGGAGCTTGTGGCTGGTAACTGTCACAAATAGGTCCTCCTGTGGTATGCTCCACTGATGAAAGATGAAGTAAAGAGTGGGAATAGGGATCTTCCACTCATGATTGCAATGGAAGAAATGACTGACAGTGTCCACGAGGGTGTTGTCTGTGCCTAGTAAGCTGACTGCATGCAGCATAAAGTTGCGACGCAGGCTCCAGTTCCACAGCTGGACTGCCTCCTGGCAAAATATTGGTGATCTGGCTCCACCTTGATTGATTTTTGTATGTGACAGTTGTCATGTTGTCCAAGAGAAATTGTACGTGATTGGCGTCAACAAGGGGGAGAAGTGCTTGACAGGAGTGCTCATAGTTCTAGGATATTGATAAGCATCTTTGCTTCTGTAGGGGACCCTGGTCCATGTGGCTGTGTATGTGGACCTCCATGGTCTTGGTGTGTGGGGCAGTTTAAGGAGGTTCCCTCTGTGACTGTGGATGGGTCATGCCACCATTTAAGTGAAGTTATTACCGAAGGTGGAAGAACGATTCGTTTGTTTAGGTGGTCCATTTACCAAGTACAGCCACATTTGAAGACAGCTCATGTGGATGCAGGCATACGAGGTAACAGAAGTGCACACCGCCATTTGTTCCAGGAGTGAAAGGCAGCAGTGGATGTGTGTGCAGGGATGACACTGTAGTTGTGTAATAGAACAGGGAGCATGGTCTTTTGGAAGGATGGACTATCCCACTCATGCTCCTATAAAAATGATTTCTCTGGTGGCTACAAGGACAGATTGCTCAGAATGGCGAGAAGTTCCTGCAATGTTTGGATGGTAATGAGGAGGCGCTTGTGGTATGGAAGGAGATATGGAAGTAAGGAATGGCCCAGGTGTCACATGTGGGCCGCGATCACTGCAATGACTTTTGTGAACATGTGAGAGGTGGTGGTTATCCCCTAGGGGAGACATGGAATTGGTAATGGGAGTGTCCCACAGTGAATCAAAAGAATTTGTGCTGGGCGGGATGGATGTCCAGATGGAAATACGCATTTTTCATATTGAGAGCTTTGAACCAGGCACCAAGAGGGAGAAAAGAATGATTTGGGGAAGAGTGACCATGTTAAAAGATAATTTGTGGATGAAGCAGTTAAGACCCCATAGATCCAAAATGGGGAGAAGGTCCCCTTCTTTTTTTGGTATAAGGAAATAGGGGAATAGAATGATGGTATGGGACTTGTTCTATGGCTCCCTTCTTGAAAAGGGTACATGTTTCCTTCTGTAGAATGTCTATTTGAGATGGGTCCACAAGGCTGCTCTGGGGGGTAGGAATGGATGGAACTCATAAGATATCTATGATGTATGATGTCCAATACTCACTGGATTGGTGCTAATATTACTCCAGTTGTGAGCAAAGAGAGCAAGACGGCCCTCACATATGGTCAGGGGAACTGGTAGAGGCTTATGGTGGGGTCTGCAGTTCTCTGAGGTGGAGCCAAAAGGGAAGTGATAGAGCTAGAGGCAGCAGAGAAGCTGGGTCTTTGAGATCATTGGTGACGGCAGAGTTGTTCCTATTGACATAGAGAATGGAGTAGGTAGGTGGGGCAGGAAGGGTATCAGGGTCAGGAGGACATTTGGTTTTGGTAGTGGGTAGGGTCCAGGGTGTAGATTCCCAATGTAGATCCTCATCGATCTTGTTACTAAACATTTTGTGGTTATCGAAGGGGAGGTTCTCTATACTGGCTTGGACTTCTTTGGGGAAGACAGATGTTTGGAACCAGGAATCTCTTTGAAGCACCACAAGACAAAGGATCTACTGCCACTTGGAGGGAGACGTTGGCTACTAGTTTGCCCTCCTCAATGAGGGTCTTGATTTCTGATTGTTTGTCCTCTGTCAGGGATAGACATGATCTGGCTTGGAATTCTACCACTTTAGAGTATGATCTAAAGCTGTATTTTGCCAGTCTGGCTTGGTAGGTGGCAATGCAGCATTGGAGGCCAGCTGAAGAGTAGCCCTTGTGTCTGACCAGCTTGTGTTTCTTACCCTTTCAATCTGCGAGAGTGGTCCTGGGGTTTTGTTGGGTTGATTGCTGCTTGCACCACTAGTGAGTTTGGCAGTGGGTGCAGTGCATGAACAGAAAGTCTGTGCTTTTAGCTGTAACAAAGTAAGGTCTCTCTGCCTGTGTAAATGTTAGGGTGCTCGATGCCAGGGCATGCCAGATTACTTGTGCTGGTTGGAGGACTGTGTCGTAGATTTGTAGTGCAACCTGTCAAGAACCCAGTGGTTGTAAGAGGTTCAGAAACTCCTCCTGGGGGTCTGTGACATTCTCTGTCAGGAAACTTAGGGCTACTGCCATTCATCACAGGAGAGCTTGATACTGACCGCAGCCATCCAGTGGGAAAAGTGATGGGGGAATAAGTGCTTCGTCCGTAGTTCTCTGGGTTGTCCTGTGGATGAGTGATATAGAAGCTGCAGCTCATCTGCTGGAGATGGTGTCTGCACAATGCCAGACAATCTATGCTGCTGTGGGGAGAAATTCTGATGTGGGTGGCAGGGGCGATAGGTGACTTGATGTATGTGGTACCAGCAATGTGCATGTTATCAGGCATAATAAGTTAGACGGACCCAGCAGAGTAGATGAAGCCTGGGGTTTTGGTGATATGTAGGTGGCCAAGGTAGTAGATGGTGCCAGCTTGCCATGATATTTCATCTTGTACTCTGCTTTGGATCTTTTTGGCAGAGGTATTATGATGTGCATGCATAACTTCTCACCCGGCTTGGTTCAGGGAGGTAATATTGCACTTGGAGCTGGTCACTTTCAGGGTTCTGCCCTTGTGCCCTTGACTATGCTTGTGCGTACAATGGGATTTGGTTAATATTGCCAGTGTCTCCCTAGCACTGACGCACTCACCGCCGCTATGGTTGGGCATTCCGGTGCATCTGTTGTTGACACATCTAAGTGCACATGCAGATGTACTGCTTGCTCCAAGAGGTGTTTACATAGCCTGAGTTCTCTTATTTGCGAGTTCGCACTGGGAAGAAGCAGCAGATTGAGCATCAGTAACAATGTAAGACTCCTCAAAACAGTAGAGGCAGCATCAATAGTCATCACTTATTGAAAACAACTTCGTGCATGTAACACAGTTTTAAACATAGCTTGTCAGGGCATAATCCTGTGAAACAGATAGGACACCCCGGGAGAACCAACTGATTGTAGCTAACTACAATTTCTTACAAACTATTAAATCTATTGACAACTAATAAAACTACTAACTACTAAAAGATTTTTCCCCCACTATGCAGTTTGAAAGATGAAGAGGGGAGTATTCCAATTATGGCCATGCAGCAGTAAGAGGAAACTGAGGAGGTGTCGATCACAACATCTGAGACACACCACGTTGATGACACACAACACGCACGCAAGCTGATGGAAACTACTTCAGAACAGTTCTAGCATATAGCGTACATGCAGACCCATGTACATATGGAATCCACATACGGACCAGGACTCAAAGAAAAAGTTATGTTACCATTACTTCACGTATTCTTAGCCCAGCTGATATCTCCAGAATGTTGTGGGTTTTTTTGGTTTGGTTTGGTTTGGGTTTTTTGGCTTATGTGTTAAGATTCTTCAGCAAACTGCTTACATAAACCAGGAACATCTTGCACTTATGCTCAACAGCAAAATCATGAACATCTTAGTCCTAGTCTACACAACTGCAGCATCACAGCTGTACCACTGCTAAAATTGTAGTGTACACATATCCTTAGCTAGGCATCATATTATTCTAACCGATGGGAACAGGCAGGAAAGCCTAGGCCCAGTCTTGCACTCTGTTCAAGGAGAGCGGTGCTTTTCATCCTGAACTTCAGTACCAATGGTTTATTGTAATCTGCCATAGGTAATTCAGCAATATTTAATTTTAAGGATAGTTAAATAACGTTCATAGCCACATCAGCCTAATCATTCACCCAAGTGAAGGCATTGAGATTATGCAAGGGACTGGAAAGAAAAAGATTATTAAAGATTCTCATATTACAATTCTTTGGTCTTTCCTCAAACCCCTTTACCTATTCATAATGAATGAATGGGGCAAAAGAAAAAAACATTTCCCCTCTGACTCCGATATAACTAGGCCAATAAGATGGAATAAACTGTTCCACCATTTTCCTTTGATGCAAACTCTGAGTGGTTATCAATTACAAAACAAGAAGAACATTGTCATCCAAAGAAAATACAGCTTTTCCATGTCTGAGCAGTCCTCTGCTATGGATCTAGGTACACTCCATAGATTTTTAAAAATATATATTTCAAAACTGAGTTTAAGAACACTACATCACAAAATATACAGCATGCGCAACTTGACTGAGTTGGTGTGCAGTTATCAGAAAAGTGTCTATGTAAAAATGACAATCTTCTTTGACTCCATCTGTGCAGCTGACTTCAGTGACTATTAAAGCAAGTATTTCTCCCTTTTACACTAGTTAGCTCAACAGAGTGATCACAGCAATGGAAGAGTGAAGTAGAATCAACATAGGTTCATGCAGCATATCAGGGGGAATTGTTAACTAAGTGCCTCATGTAGGATTTTTGTAGATCAGGGTGTCAAACATGTCAAACCTCTTCCATCCAGGCCATGACTGCGCACCATGGGACCACAACAGAGACACAGAGAGAGAGAGAGAGAGAGAGAGACTCGCATGCTCAGTGCTCTGCAATGCCACAAGAAGTCTCTTGATATCACGGAGCACTGGGTATGCAAGACTGTGCTCTGTGAGACCACACTCTCTCCTGAGAAGAAGAGAGGGTCTCATGGAGCACAGTTTCGCATACACAGCAATCTGTGATGCCACAAGAGTACCATGGTATTTCGACTTCGGGTATGTATGGCCCACTTGAAGTACATTTAATTCCAATCTGGCCCGCCAAATTAGCAAATTAGTTTGACACTCCTGTGTGTAGATGGTATGTGAGCAGGAAAGCAAACAGGATATCTAGATTCTATCCCTGGCCATTAATTTGATATCTGTGCCTTGACTTCCCCATTTGTAAAACATGAATGATATTTACCTCTCTCTTTAATGGGGTGCTGTGAGGATTAATTGCTAATGAAATGCTTTGAAAAGTACTGAATTTTTATTAACAATATAAAATCATTATTTGCAAAGGATCAGGGTCGACAATCTTTACTCACATTAAGCAGGTCTAGCACAAGTGGCTAAACTGAAATCAGTGGAATTTGTACCCTCAATATGAGTAAGAGTGGCAGAATTTGACCCAGCGTGTTTATACAGGTTGACAGAAGAACTCTCTAATATGAAGACGGTTTCACATTATGGGTTCTCAGTGAAAAGACTTAAAGTTCTGAACAAGAATACTGAAATAAAAGAAATTAGCTTCTTTTGGTAGACAACAGGATAACAGCGCTAGAAACTAAAGCCCTTTATTTTGTCCGCAGAATAGATACAGTTTCCCTCCCCTGTAGGTTCTCTGGGATCACCCCTAGGAAAGAAAGAATTTTTAGTCTCCACGGTATACAGTCCTTGCAACTTTTGCTGAGATTGTTTACCAGATTTTCATTCAGTGCCAATCGTGAAGTTTAACACCTGCACATCAGGGACTAGGGAAAGGCCACCATTCACTGCACATTGGCCACTGAACAACTTGCAGGTGTTAATTACTTTCAACCACTATCACGCTTGCCAAAATCCTAACGCTGGCCTAGTCGTGAAACTTCTGTATCACATTACCAATCCCTAGAGCTGTCTATGTGCACTGTATTGTGTCAAAATAATTGTCCGGTAAGGGTTTGGCTGAATGATGCAACAAGCTATTTCATAAGCACAAAAAATGTTACCTGCCCAAGGTACTTTTTCATTATTAAAGAAAAAGTCCTTCATCAGCCAAAAAAAATCAGGGAGAACTAGACATGTGTGAAAGGCAAACATATGCACCAGCACAGCCTTGCTGTCCAAATTTCTTGCCACTGGCTGCCTTAGTATGCCTCTTGTGTTCCTTTATAAATTGTTCTGGAATACAGACGGTTGGGAATTTTTCCTCAAAATTTTATTGATAGCCAACTGTGGGAAAGTTTTGATTGTACCAATTTTTTAAATAGTCTGTTAGGACAATCAAAACAAAATATTTCATATCAGCTCAGGTCAACACAACCAAAACATTTTGGTTTCTTTAACCAAATTGACCCATTTAGTTTCAGGTCAGTTTGACATTAGCTTATGTTTGGCCAAGCTGCTGTGATACCTCATGGGAGTTTTCTAGTTCAGGTGCCTCATGTTTCCATTCTCATCTGTGGGTCAGATTTCTAAGCTGCAGTACACCTCACATGATGCACTAGGGTCTTCCCTCTGGTTGAACCACTGTGGTGTAGTATGGGAGTCGTGTTATCAACATGCACCTCAGGATGTGCCTTGTTATTCAGATGGGGAACCCATTCACAGAGGGTAATGTGGGCAAGAGGCACCAGAGCTTCAGCTCCCACAAGAAAAAAAAGACTCTGTGAAAGCACAGGGGGAAACACAGACTAACGTTAAATCAAGCCAAACAAAACATTTTGCTTTAGTTTGTTGAACTGAATTGAAATATTTCAGTTGAGGAATATCGAAATGTTTTATGTTGATTAGAAATGTATAAACAAAACATTTAGACATTTCTGAATCAAAGCCTTTCCATCAAAATTTTCAGTATTTCAACTTTTTTTATTCTGATTCGGGACAAAACCAAATGTTAAAATTCCAGAATTCTCTCACTAGATGGAAACCAGCTCTATTCAAGAATAGATATTTTAGGCCTAAGTAGCTCAATGTTGGAACTTTGAACCAGGACTATGTGTATGGAGATCTGCAGTGAGTACTCCCACTCTCCACCTACATCATGACCTTCATTGCAGACCTAGGCTGTGCACAGTATGATGGCAGTAAACAATCTCTTATTAGCTCTGTGATTTTTCTTTTCTTTTGGCAGGTTTACTTAGGAGTGGATCAGCTTCTTGCAAACAAAACGAAAGGAAGAAAGGACATAGAAGTGAAAGGAGGTAATAAGGCAGGGATGAAGAGATTAAGAGGGACAGGTCTAGAGTAAAACTAAGGGGAAGAAACTGTGAGGGAGAGAGTTGAAGCCAACAGACAATCAACACAGGGCAGAGAAAGTTCAGTCAAAAATGTTGTACGTTTTCGGAATATCATTGTCTGTGCTTGGAAGCTTCCATATCTGCTGCTATCCACTGGCTGGTTACTCCCTACAAATCTCCCACAAGGCAGGAGGAAGGGCAAAACATCTAGATACTAGTTTCCCCAGAGTGGTGGGGGAGTGGGTCTCTAAAATCAGCTATCTTCCTAAAATAGTCATTAACAGAAATATTCCCTATTGTGAACTCAGAATGGTAGTGGCTCAGGTACCAAATGATCCCATACAAAATTAGCTTACCCCACCTTTCTCCACTAAAGAGAAAAGTTATTTACAATGTACTTATTTAAAAACCAAATTATAAAAGCCAATGTTAGGTACCAAAGAATTTGATCATGTTCCTTCAGGTTTCACTGAATATATCATCTTTCCCCCATATACCATTTCCTACCTTTAGTACAAATGAAATAAGAGAGCTAAACTAATAGACAGATTTGACTAAGTCACTTACAGTACGTATTCATCTGCCCAGTAACACAATCTACAGCCAATTGCTAACCAAGTCAATATGTGGGAAGACTTTAACAGCCGTCCTTACCTCGCCTTGATAATTATTCTCTTTAACTGACATAATATTCAATATACTGTTGTTGAGTGCAATAATGGTAAAATTGATGCCTTGAGGGCTACAATACCGTTCAGTTTTAGCCAGATAAACTGACCTCTAGCCTAATAGTGTATTATGGGGTTTTATACCATTCAGATGCACAGTGCGACTGTTTATAATCCTCTATATAATTATATTACATGCCATTCTTGCATATCTTAAGATCATTCCAATGGATAATTGCCTGAGTCTACAACACTTAAATGAGAAGAGCCATTGACTTCAGTAAAATTCTTCTTGTCTGCAAGGTTTACTGAATTTTGTCTTAGGTTTATAATATTATTACTACTATATTATTCTTGACTTTTATCATATAGTTGAAAGCAAATTCTTTTTTCTCTAAAATTGGCAGTAAGCTTGTCATCTGGAACCATCTGGATATTAGAACATTTTTATTCTTTTTAAACAACAACATTCAGAACCCAGGAATTTAAAATGTAATGCAAAGCATACATGGCATCACTTAAAAATATCCATATTCTGCAACAATACAAGCCACATATAAGCAACTACAGCATGCACAAAGACACACTGCATTCATGTTTTTCTGAAACTGGGTTAAAATCATAGTAGATTATATTTTACATTTGGAAACCTGTAACAATTTAACTTTTAAAAATATCCATAAAGAATACTAAAATAATCTAAAAAAGTCAGAATTTGTATAGATCTTAGTAAGAATAGCAGGACCTAAATGCCATAGTTAGCAAGGTTTTTCTTTATTTTTTTTCTCAGTTCTACAATGCAGAACTCTTTGCAATGAAAATCTTTTACAAGGAATTTTAAAATAATGTCTTGGAAAATAATGTGGTATATCAAGGTTTCCATGTAAATATGTGCAGGCTCATGAGCTTCCTCTATAGAAAGGATGTTGCATGAAACAGGCATTCAGAAAAAGCACTGAAAGTTCCTTTGGGCAGGAACAAAGACTCCTATGTTCTGTCCCATGCCAAGAATATTATTTCTGCCTAAATAAATTAATAAAATAAATTCAGCAATGCAATAATAGCGATCTTCAAAATCAAGGTTGGCTCATAAGGGCTTGAATCCGTAACGTGAGCGCCCCCAACTTCCAGTGAAATCCCTAGTAATTTAGTGCCCTCAGCAGTGTAGGACATGAGATCTAAACCATTAGCATAAAGAATCATCTTGGAAACTAACAAATAGCATATTTTAATGCAGGGAACTGAGTGAAGTTTAAACAAGGAAATGCAACTTTTTGTGACTAAATCAAGCAGCTACAATTTTGCAAAGGGGGTGCATGTTACAAGTCACATTTAAAAGCTAAAAGGTTAGTTTTTAACCATGAACTTCTATCAGAAATATGGCTTTGTAATATATTATGGGATAGTCTCCCCCCCTCCCCAAATAAATGAATTAAGGAAGGAAAGAAAACTTGAAGGAGCAGCTGCACTGGACTTCAGATTATAAAAGTCAAACGGTATCCCTTGAAAACATGCCAGTGGCCTGAGGTGACAAAATAAAGCTTGCAGCTTCCATGTTTGCAGTATTCAAGGTATTTCCTACTTAAGTTTAGGGAAGTACAAGGGAATATCGTGGCTACTGAGGAATCTGTATCTTAGGTAAAACTGGCAAATTTTACATACCACAGTTGTCATTCTGCAACACAGCACATCAAATACCTCTCACAGTTATTTACCTAAAGATCCACAGCTAAAAGACAGACTTTTAATAAAGAACTTTTTGGGTGCACAACTGTTAGTAACCTTGACATACAAAAGAACGGTCAGCCAATTTTTGCTACATGCCTTAAACCTCTTCTTACCTGAAGGATGTAGCCCCGCACGTAGTCCCGAAGAGTCCAGCCTAAGCCATGTAGAATGTGCAGTACCTCTTCCTGCTTCAGTACACTGAAGAGTCGGTCCAGCAGTATCTTCAGTCTCACAGGAACAGCCTGGGTACCGTAGAGCATCAGGCTGCTGATGTCAAACACTACGTTGGACTGCACAATCTCCACTTGGGTAGGGTGGTATAGATGCTGTGTGCTAAGCTTGTCCAAAGCTGACATACACAGGATGGGGTCAGAATAGAGAGACATAGATGAGGAGAGAGGAAAATAAAAATAAAAAAAGATTATTGAAGCACATCTACTATTCTGTCAATGTGTATCTTCCATTGAAGTGGTCAGTATGTGATTCTTTACTACAGTTTAGAGACAGTAAACAAAACCAAAAATGTTCAAGGGTCTGTTAATTTTTCATGCTTATGTTTTTTGATGCCTTGCTGGTTTTCAAAGGTACTGAGTGTTCACAGCTCCCATTAACTTCAGTTGGAGTTCTGGGGACATGCAATCTCTGAAAATCAAGCCCGAGGTGTCTCACATTGGGTGATCAAAAATGGATGCACCCAAATGAATGAATGCTTCTAAAAATGTGAGCCTTAATCTACGGAAAAAATAATCCACCACAATGTTTTAAAATTGTTTCTCATCATAATCGTAAATTGGAATAATCGATTCAAGGCTAATTGAACTAGCTTTTAGTTATTGTACAATTGCACAATTCAACTTACCTTCTCTTTGTGTGAATTTTATGATCAAATATATGAATAATTTAAAGAGGTAGGGAAAGGCAGGTTTGCAGGTGGATTGGGTTTTTTTTGTTTTGTTGTTGTTGTTTGCAGGGAGGAGCACTTAGTAGTTCTTTATCCCCTGATGTGATGTTTAATGTGATGGAATTACATATGGCATCTGACATTTCACTGTATACCACTATTTGCCCTCAGTTTCCTTTTCACTCTATAGATTCTATCACAGCATGGAAACTTTTAGACCACTTGTTTTAAACAGAACTTCTTCAGCATTTAAAATAATGTTATATGGGCTCCTACTCCTGTACTTTGGTTTCTTCTTGGAGTCGCTGGAGAGTTCATGTACTCTTGATAAATTGCTTTCTTATATCCAGATCGTAAAAGGCCCTTATCATTTATCCGCTGGCTTCATTCAACACATATCCTCCGAGGAATGTTTTTGTCAAAGAGTTCTGGTTTCCTCATACTTCATTTCCTACAACTGATTTGTCTGATCTTTCCTATTCTAGTGGTTAAAGCAACTTTGAATAAATAGCTTTAAATGTTAATTTAATGTTCAGGAAAGATAAGGGATTGGCAAGCTTGGGGATTGAAGTCCTATGTCTCTCCATAGGGCATTTATATTGCAGAAATGTGAAGGATAGGATTCTGCCTGTTACCCTTCCATATGATCCTCAACTATTTGGCCTATGATGAGCAGATGATTTAGAGTCTAATCAATAGGTTAGATTAAAATCTGAAGAGTTCAAATACCCCCTTTTATTCTTTTCCATGGTATTGTTTGTAAGGTGGTTAGATTGTTATATTGTAATACATATATCAAAGTACTCCACTGAAGAAAAAAGGTAGAAAACTGAATTCTGTGAATGAGTATATGTATTGGGGATATGTTGACATGTAGGTCCCTACACACTAGGTGAAGAAAAGAATGCAATCCGTTTTTAGTCATAGACCAATGGATATTTGAAATGGAAAAGCAAGATTTTAATGCATTAATAATATATTAATAATAGTCACAGCACCTCTCATCCAAGAATTTCCAAACATTTACATAGTGATTTAAGCCTCAAAAGACTCCTCTGAAACAAATTTTGACTACCCTCAGTGTTACTGTTTTGGCAACTCAGGCACAGAAAGGCCAAGTGACCCTGTCCAATATCACACAAATCTATGTCATTGCCAAGAACAGAATTCATGTCTCCCGAGTCTCTATCATGTTCTTTAACCACTACATCATACTCCATTTCTAAAAGGGGAGCATAGTGCTTTTATTAATAAAAGAGTTTAATTATTTTATTAATAAAAGAGTAAAAATATATACCAGGAAGGTAAGTCCCTGTGTTTAAAAAGCTGGATGGAATTCAGGGGTTTAAGTTGCTACTTGTAAATTGATTCAGATCACTCGTGATTGAAAGTTGTTTCCTTCTAATGGTTGGTTGGGGATTATGCAAAAGAAGTGGTGCTCTTCATCCAGTTCCTAGTAGGAAATTGCCCCTTTACAAAACCACTACCACATTTGACACCAAAATCCTGTACAGAGAGGCCAGGGATGCAGCAGATAAGAAGAGGAATAAAAAGTTGTTCTCCTAGATGATCAAAAAAAAGCTCATGCAATAAATAAATCTGTTAGTCTTTAAAAATGCCACCAGACTACTGGAAAATAGCTTTCACAACCTAGACTGTACTTATCGTGGGGATAAAAAGAGGGCTTCAGTCTTCAAGGCTCTCAATCTAGTACCAAATTCACTTAATTTTTCCCTCCCTTTTTTTTTAAAAAAAAAACAAGTTTATCACTAGAGCCCTTAGGATCGTAAAACCAGATGAGTTAGTTCTGAATTTGTCCACATTTCATCAAAAATTATCTTCAATTTGTAGTTGGGGTCTTATACCACAAATTATAGTAAACACAAAGACACTAAGTTTCAATCTTTTTAAGCACATCAGCATATGCATTTAAATGTGTAATTTATAACAAAAAACACATACATTTTTCCATGGGTGTCACAGAATTTCACAGAGTATAGGCAAACACCACACTACAGACAGAAATTAAATACAGGCATGGGAAGAGGAAGGAAATACATTTGTGCCAGCACAAAGAATAATTGTGTGGCCAACAGCTGGAATTTTTGTGGCTCATTAATTAATGGAACCACTTTTCACTGCACTCAAATACGGAACTAAATAATGTAGAGAATGCAACCTTTCAACAGTATTTATAATCCACAAAATTATATCCTATTTGTTTAGAAAAGGATTGTTAAAAAATGGTGAAATGAGCATTTTAAAAAAGGAACAAGATAAAATACTGAACTGTGTGTCTCCATGAATTGTATCTGGTTTTGTCCAGACATTCTGCAAATACACAGAGAAGTGTGAGACACACACTGGGATCCATTTTAAAAGATTTTTTGGAGAGCACCAAAGTGACTATTCTCTGTGTAAACCATTACTGAACCAATTTCAGAGCTGCAGTCTGGTGCTAAAGGGCACTTTGTAGTTGAGGAGCCTTCTTTCAGATAAGCCACAAATTGGAACTGAACCCCTGTGGCTGAAAAAGATCCCATAGCTCTTTCAATAAAGCCGAGGGTGTTAATTTACATGGCTTGGGAAAATTTCAATTTGGGTAATAATATTGTCTCCCCCTAAATTCAATTTCAACAGGATATGGCATTCCTCACTTCCGGTCCAAAGCTGTTCTCTAGTAACATTATGTTCTGATGAATAACTACTGCATTTTACTTCAGAGAGTCTGCATTTCAAGAAAGAGTAAATTTATCTTTGTGAACAGTATGCATACGAGTTTGTTAAATGCTTTGGGACCCGCATGATGAAAAACACTATGAATAGATATGAGATACCATCGTATCAGAAAAATGACACAAGCAGATGTTTCCTTATTAAAAAGGCAGTGTTGAGTGAAATGTCATAAAAAACATACACTTCAAGTAATTTGGGGGCCCAAATGAAGTTAATAGAAATAACTCCTAAAGATTTCAGTGGGATACAAATTTCACCCAGAAGAGCCAAGCTCCTTAATGCTCATGTTACCTTTGCCAGAACACAAATAATCTTTTAAAAAGCCATATGTGTTTATTTTGGGTTCAATATGTTTAGTTTAGGTGCTAGTCCTGTCCCCTTTCAAGTGACTGATGTTGCCCCCAACTCCTGATATTCCACACCTCTGGCTGAGCTCATATACAGAGGGAAAAGAGGTCTAATGAGTTTTAAAACCACATACTTTGCAGAATAAAGAAATCAACATTTTTGTGGAAATAGCCTGTAAAAGGCCCTCGTGTTTTACTAGAACAACATACAGTGGTATGATATTTCTGAGTAATATTTCTAAATTTAAAATGCTCATTTCAAGCATTATAACTAGAGGGAAAAAACAACCTGAATAAGTTTTCCTTAAATACCAAAGAACTATTAACCTGTTAACTATTATATATAGAGGTGTTGTAGCATTGCTGTAGCTGAATTTATCTGAGATTATTAGAGAGACAAGGTGCATGAGGAAATGCCTTTTATTAGACAAACTTCTCTTGATGAGAGCAACAAGCTTCTGAGCTTCTCAGAGAAGAACTCCATGTAGCTCTCTCACCGGTAGAAGTTGGTCCAATAAAAGATACTACCAACACATACCTTTTCTCTTTTGTTAAACATATTAACAACAGGGAATCTCTTCTCTCTATCCTCGGCCATTTGAGTTAGCAAGTATCATTCTTTCCGATTATCCCTTCAGTGTTTCCATTATCAACCCTGGTTTTTAATAGTTTACACTGATAGGACCTGATCAGAGCTGTACTTAGCTTTGTTGGTTGGGAAGGTGAAACAATTTTTCACTGCCCACAAACATTGCTGATTCCTGGCAACTGTGAATACACCACTATGTACAAGAAAGTCCTGAGGATTTGCAGAGAAGTTAGTAAGATGATTCTTTCAGGTAACTCTTATGAAATTGAGTTGTTTATATAAAAAAGCATGTGCGTCGGATCTTCGGGTTCCAGCCAGGCGTCTGCTGCAGAAGTAGAGTCCAGCCGCTTATGCTGGGATCTGTGCCATTTACAGTTTTCCAGCCCAAGGGATAACTGCCCATATAACTTGGGAGATTTGGAGTCTGCTAGCACCCCAGCCTCTGGAGAGTCACATGTACTCTAGTAAACTTTAGAGAGTATGCAGCATGTTAGAAGCAATAAGCCGGATTAACTTCGTGGGTGCTAAAAGAATCAAGGTAGCAGAAAGTCCAGCAGAAGCAGGAACCAAAGAAACACTCTTTGCATATGAACACACTCCTGTGGGGCATGGGGAAGATAGGGACAGAGATCAATGATGACAGGAACTACAAGGCTCTCAGCACTTTTGAAAATCAAGCAAGTTATTTGAGCACCTAAATACGAACTTAGAGGACTTGACTTTAGGAATTAATATATGAAATTCTAGGTCAAATGTGTTTTGCTTAGGTACACCAGCAATTCTGTGCCCAAGCGATAGTGAAAAAACTTCACGAAAAAGATTTGTGCATGTCTATTTGTGCATACACAATTGGAGGCTGTGTCTGAACTCCTTTTGCAAATTTGGTTTATATGTACCTTACTATTTAATACCAGCAAACAAACTCCCATAGATTTTAATGAGACACTGCATACTATGATTCAAATTGTAAATAAGCCCTTTGGAACTGAGTCCATGTCAGTCTTTTCACATCACTATTTGTAGTGTTCTTACTATACAAAATTTCAGCCAATGGATAAGCCAGTCCATGTGTATGAAATATTCTGTGCCAAAAGCTTTGGACCCAGTTATAATTTATCAACGCACAAACTTTAATATTCCATTTGTGTGGGGCTTTTTTAAGTGTAGTAAAAAGGAGGAGGAACCTACTTTTCTATTTACATTTTATTGGTTTTGTGGGACCTTATACAAGTCAAAGGAAATTACATACAAAAGGTATATTAAAATAATATTAAATGCCTCGTTTGATTTATCAAAAGCCAGAAAATACAGAGTAAGACTTTCACTTCATCCAGACCTCAGCCAGTTATACTGAGGCCCAGCTAAGCAAGACCTCTCATTGACCGGGACCCCTCCCATACCAAAATACACAGGGTGAGTTCAGGCTGAAGTGAAAGCTTCACCTCTGAATATATTCCTCTCTCTCTCTCTCTCTCTCTCTCTCAAACACACACACACACCAACCCACACTCAGATTTGCATTGTTTCAATACATAAGTATTATAAATCTGCTAGTTTTAGTTTTACTTTTCAATACACATACTACTTGCTCATGTCCAGATTCTAGCAGAATATTTAGGAACTCTGGACTGGGGAAAGCAGGTCTAGTGAAAAAACCATGTGTGCAAAAAGATCAAGACTTTCCAGCACCAGTTAAACACCTCACATCTAAAAGTTTCCATTGTAAGAATATGTCCCATTTCCCTCTTAAATCTAGACTGAAATTTTCTTCATTTACTGTATTTCTTGAAGTCTCAATACCATCCCACACAACCTACCAGACATACACACAACACATGCACAATTTTAAAAATAAATTTTCTGTTTTAGGCTGCTGAGTTTACCCTACATGTGACTCACACATTAAACTGCCGTGTTTCCATGACTAGCAGAGTTTAGCGCACTTAAGGAAATCTTGAAACAAATGGGAGATTTTTTAAAAATATTTATTTGTTTATTTATAAATGAGCTGGACAACCTCCTGAAGCCACAAAATTTGGCAGGCAGATTAAATATACAAGACTACTATGATGAGGCTCCATAACACTCTTGCAATAAGAGCGTAAAGAACAAACAATATGGGATGAGCAAACAGAGTATTATTAGTGGCACTTTCCACGTACAGTAGTGGGTACTGCTGTTAGCTGTACATTTACTTGAATGAATAGTGATAATAAATGGCTGCAAATTTTTTGGAGTTCTCAACTGATTTTTCTAATCACCGATCCACCAACCCACCCAAAAGTAAGAAACCTCTTCAGGGAGGGAATGCATTATATGAATACATAATTTGCTGCAGGGGTGGGCAAGCTACAGCTATCATAGGAGGTGGTCTAGAAGTATCCTTCCTTGGGAAAATATTTTAATCATGCCTGCCATTTGGCATAATAATGTAGATTTCAAAGGTGAAAAATTTGCTTTTCAAAAGTGTCATTCTTAGCCAGGAAGAGAAGGTGCCTGTAGAAAAGGCCCCTGGCCTTCCTCTGAGCCAGGGTCAGAGGATAGGCCTGAACGCCCCCACTGGCCAGAAAGCCGTACTACAGGCCTGCAGCCCTGGAAGTGGAGGGGCGGGGCCCAGGCAGGAAGGGGCGATATAAAAGCCAAGCCAGACAGCTCAGTGAGGAGGAAGCTGCAGTGGAGGCAGGACATGCGGCCTGAGAGGCCACGGACTAGGCCGGGTCGGGCCTTGACGGAAGGGCAACTGCAGGGACCCCGGGCTGAGGGGCAATACGGCCTGCCCAGCCTACCGGGCCCCAGCGACTGGGAGGGGATTCCTGAACCTAAGGGCCAGAGAAAGCCTGCCTGGCTCCCCCGGGAACCAAGTGTGGAGCCCCTCTCCCCGGAGGAACCTGACCAGCCGCTGATCCCCTGTGACCTAGAGGAACTGCCCTCGGCGGAAGACCTCGAGGAACAGGCACCTGCTGTTGGGCCCTACGACCTTGAGGAGCTACCCTCTGCCGAGGAGTCACCGGAGTTCCCAGACCTCCCGCCAATGGACACAGAGGGACTGGTTGGGATCCCCCGAGCAACCTACCCGGCAGACCCAGAGGGAGCTCGGTGGATACAGGTACCCCAAACCTCAGGGTGGGAGGAAGAAGCCCAGGGCCGGTTGGCTACCGTCTAGTGAGTGGCGGAGCCACCAAGGGTCAGCGCGTTTCGGCCGGAGCCCCGCTGACCACAGTGGCAGACGCCTCTGCCACTGAATAGGGCCCTGGGCTGGGACGCAGTGGAGTGGGTGGGCCTGCGTCCCCCTCCCTCACCCCTTTTCCCTAACCACCTGTAGCATCCAAACCCCTAGGAACCCAATACAGAGGTTTGTGTGTTGTGCCTGCCCCGCCCTGCCGGAGGGCCGGGGGCAACTGACTCTGTACTTTGCCTGTCCCGCCCTGCCTGAGGGCCGGGGCAACTGACTCTGTGCGAGAAAGGGCGCCCCGACACTGCTAATTCCCCTAAGGCACCGGAAGGGGGCGCCCGCCAGTGACGTGGGACATTCACAGTGCCCATAGGCAAGATAAGCAGCAATATCCAGAGAAGGGCCAAGAAATCTCCCCATCCACCCAGCAGTTCAAATAGTGAGAGAATGGAACATGAAAATTTAGGATGGCAACAGGAGCAACCTGATACAGTATAAACAAGACATTATTCATTAAACGGCATCACATGGCTATCTCCATTTCTTCCCGTTCTCACCCCTATCCCAATTTAATCTACTTTTAGGAGACATTCACTAAGTCACAATAGATTTTAAAACATTGTGTAGGGACACGGAGCACAGAATTTTCTGATCTAGAAGTAAAAGCAACTTTTCCTTTGATTTTTTCAGTATTTAAGAATTAGCAATGGAAACCATTTGCCAAATTCCTTTAGTTTCTGATAGAGGGGGTCATATATGATCTTTTAATTTAGAGATTACATATACAGAGGTTCATACTTGGAGGTTTCTCAATAGCTTTTAAAAATAAGTGTTTTGATCATCATGGGTTATTTTATACCTACTGACAAATGACTGCCTTCATCATGCCTTATCATGCATCTTGAATAAGAAAGAAAGAAAGAAAGAAAGAAAGAAAGAAAGAAAGAAAGAGCAGCAGACTGCACTTCCATTTCATATACACAGAATAAATGTTATTTTAAAAACTCAATGAAATCTTTCCTTAATTTCTCTCTCTATGATCTGATTCCAAGTTGAAAAATTCAGATTGCTGCTAGGTTTATGTAGCCGAAAGCAGAACCACCGTTTGTTCAGACATTGCTTTGCTGTCTGCTACTTTTTTTATCCGTTTGCAAAACTTTGAACCCCATCCAGCTTTGACACACTGCCTCTTCAGTTAATAACTATCAAGTTTCCCCATGTCTCCTGTCTACTTTTCTTTGAGGCAATTGCGCACTCAGCACCCCGAGATAATAACACACATCTATAAGATAAAAGCAATGGCATTAATGTAATTGTCTGCCTTTCTCTCTTTAGCCTAATCTTTTTTTTCCGTCAGTTTTGACTGCCTGTGTGACACCTGTTTTTGTCTCCTCTGATCCTACGACAGGTTTTCCGCTGACAAGGTTTTTGCCTGACAGAGATTCTGCCAGACAAGAACATAATAAAATATGAAGAACTGCTTGTCAGAGTTTCTGCCAATGTTCACATGAAATAGAGGGGAAAAAAATCTTGATTTTTTTTTTTTAAGGGGCCCTGTGATTGTCTCTTTTGGCCTATCAGGAAAATGGCCTCCTAGGCCAATTCCTGCAAGCCAAACAGGTGTTTTCTTTAATGTTTAGGTATTTTAAAAAAATTATTCTATTTTTTTCACTGATACTAGAAACGAACTTTTCTCTAAATTATTGCCTGTGAAAGAAAGGTTAGAAGCAACTTTGACTGCTTGGAGATACTTGAAGAAAGAGGATTTTTTTAAACTCAGGAGTGAACCTTAAAAGAAAATTAAATTTAAAAAAAATCAGTTCTTTTCCCCCTGTAGATGTCTGGTATGATCAAAGGGATTTAGCTGCTATGAGAGATAGGGGAGCCCCAGTGTCTGTTCTCAGAATAAAATATGGGCTACTAAACATTCTCAGAGTGAGTAGGCTGTCTAAGTAAAAAACCAGGACACCTGTCACTGAGGGCAGGGGACGGTCAGGGAGGTTTACAGAGAGGGGATAGAGGTAAGTGGGGAGAGAAACAAGGAAGCTCAGTTCTCCTTTTTCTCCTCCTCTTCAACAGCAAATCCCACTTGCTCCTTCCCTGTCACTCTGTGGATCTGAAACTTTAAGTGGAGGAAGACTGAAGCAGAGAGAGAGAGAGAGAGAGCTCTCCTGGGAGTACATGTGTGTGGGCATATATGTGTGGGCAGGGATGAGCAGCTATCAACCTGTGACAGGCCTGGTTGGATGGTCCTTGTGGCCTGGGTGCATTCAGCCAGCAATCTAATGGGCTGAACTGCCCTTCAGGTGGCTGAAGTCTGCAGGCCCAAATCAGGACATCGCTGGTTTTTTTATTGATAGGGACAGAGCACGAGAACAGGGACAAAGCAATTTTGATTCATTAACGTAACTGTCTTACCTGTCAGAGATGGTCGCAACTAAGAGTGCCTAGGCCTATATATATATATATATATATATATATTACTGTTTACTTACTGTTACTATAATTACTGTTGAAGGTTACAGTTTGTAATAGAAGTTACCTATTTCATGTACTTTTCTTAAGATTCCTTGACTACCCAGTCATCTTTCAGCTTTCCTACCTTCTCTACCTACTCTCCAAACATCTGTTTCCTTCCTCCATACTTATCCTGATGCATCCCTCCCCATCTACACTAAAATGAGATTGGGACTGAACTGTGTTTGTTCTAGGAGTAGCACCCGTGGATGAATTTATTCTACATTCTTGTATGTTAGCAAGTACTGGAATCCTGGATTAAGAGACTGAATTTGGAGCCTCCCAGGCTTCATTGTGCCACATAACAAAATTTGCACAAAATGCTCACCTTTAAATTAGCCTTGAAAACTGTAATGAAACATATTTATATATATCACCTATAAAGACCCACTCACTTGGGTGGAGTGGAAAAGTTTTGTTTTTGTAAAGCTGCCTTTAGAAGGCAAGAGGAGCCTTGTTCTGCAAATGAAACCCATAGGGGAGTTTCAGACAGATGCATAAGCCTGAGGTGGCCAGTAAGCTGCCATCACTCACCAATCTGCAAGTTTCTTTCTGTATGTTTCAAATATTACAAAATGAGGTGCTGAAGCTAAGCCATGCAACGATACAATTGTACACTTCTCTAGAAAACTGTAATTAAGGTCCAGTCTCATCAAGTGCTGCTTGGGAGGTGTTGGGCAATCTCAAACTCCCACTGAAACCTTGGTGCCTTGACTTCAGTGGCAGATGAAATATTCAATCCTTGGGATATCAGGCCACGTGACCAGTAGTACCCTTTTTAACATCGCTCTTCCCCTTTCTCCTCCCCTCACCCCGCAACTAAAGAAGACACTAACCACCCCGCAACTAAAGAAGACACTTATGGGTGATTGCCATAAAGTTCATGTACTCTGACCATTTCACACTTCTCCAGTTTAAATATACTTCAGCAAATTTGACTGCAATCAGTTAGAATGTAATTAGAGAAGTCTTCCAGGATTTTAAGTGTATACTTTCTAGAATATATTTTCTATTTCTGAAAATCAGATGGAAAAAGGATAAAAAACTGGGGTCTGTTTAATTAATCTGAAGCAAATTTCCTCAAAATGCTATAGCTCAAATCAAAGTTCTTCCTACTAAGAAAAGGTAACACTGTGTTTTTCCCATCCACTGAGCCATCACATTCACAATAGAGAAAGCAGAAGTAATCTAACGTATTACCATTACAACACACCACCTGAAAGCAATATGCAATTTATATTCCAATCATCAAATCCTTCTGCCTGTTTTAACTGGACACTGTTATATTGAATGGATTCGTAGTTTGTTTCGTTTGTGTTCTGCTTAAGCTGGTGAACGCTAGTTAATTAAGATGTTCCCATAAACAATAAAGTTTCCTGTAGGTTCATTAGCAAGATATAAATTTTATGATGTCATAAAACATAATAAAATGATAAAGGGGTTAGCATGTCACAGCCCTTCATGTGCACCAAGATCAGTGTTGTGGGTTTTGTTCATCTAAAATTCAGGGAACCATGACTGCTTGTTATGGAAGGTGCCCCAAATGGTAGTCACAGAGCTCTGCGGAGACACCTGCCTTGATGTTCCACTGTTCTGGTCCTATGAAGCTCAACACCCAGCAGTCATTTCCAACCATTCTGCTGCTCCTGTTTATTCAAAGGCTCATGCCATATCTTCCTCCATGGACATATAGTTAACCCCTGTGTCAGCACACTTCACTGAGCATGCTCGAGGGTGCCACTAGCTTCCATTCAAAGAAGAAATTGAACTGACAGTTGCTACTGTACTCGAATAGCGGACTTTCCATGAAAGCATAATTATCCTTTATTAACAAAGGCTACTAATATTTTTGCTTGTCTTCATATTTTAAATCCCCCCAGGAGCAGGTGAATTCAAACAGAAAAATGACCCCCTAACTGCCTTCTCTCCTTTACAAGGAAAGGGCCAGCTGTTGAAGAATTTCTTTAACATTTTAGCTCTCATCACTGGAGGAAAAGCTACGTGGGCTTGTCTATCCCTAGATGAGGCCTCATTCATAAAGGTATCTTTAATATTGTAACTCATCAGATGGCCTACACCATGTTCCATCTAAACATCTCAAAATGCTTTATAGTTAATTGAGACTCAACTAAAAGTGGGTATTATACCTATTTTACAGATAGGGACTCCAAGGCACAGGACGATGAAAAAGACTTGATCCGGATCACACAGTGAGTCAGTAGCAGAGCTAGAAATGGAATCTATGGGCCAAATATTGATCTAACATTACACTTGGGGTTGGGGGTGGAGCTGAGAGGAGCAGAGAATTTGCTCCTATATTTCTGAATCTCTGTCTGTTGACTTCACCAAAACACCCCAAAGTGACACTCCAGTGCTGGAAGCAAGTGATTCTTGTCCATAATTTGAGAACTTTCTATGATCCATTTGCACTTACACACAACTGAAGTATTTACACATACACACATGGATGCGCACAGACATACACTCAGGAAAAAGGCCAATCTAGTGTGTTTTGTTTTCATGTAAACTCTCCTCTGAAGTATGCCAACTGTAGGTAGATGAGCAAGGAAAAAGTGAAAGAGTACATGAAGTTAGATGGAGAAGGGACTGCTAATTTTGGGCAAGAAAACAGTTCCGATTGTACTTTACTAAAAGGAATGACAGATTGAAGAGACTTTGCCTGATGAGGTATAGGAACCTGGCTTTCTGTTTAGAACCTCAGCAACAGTTACTTCCAGTCTAGAACTAGATTAGCATTTATTTTATTTTAAAATCATTTTACAGCCACGAAGAGTTAGTTTTTTGTCTTTATAACCAGATAGAAAAGTAACTTAAGAGCTAAAGAAATTCCTTTACATCGATGCTATGGAAAAGTCCAATATAACTGAACAAAGAGAAAATCAATAGGTATTTATCGCCTCTTATTATGATTCTAAAGAATTTATCCTGAAACCCCATAGAATTTAATAGCATTCTTTTGAACATTCTATAGTATTCTATAACAGGATTATGATTCTTAAATTCTACAGGATGGTTAAAAAATAGAAGGATTTTCTATTAAAATCTACTGATAATGTGTGAGTGTGCACACACTTACACCCCCTTGCAATTCATGCCAATTTTTAGCTTAAACCCGTGACTACCTTTGGTTTTGTGACAGAGCTGAGCTCTGGCTTAACAAAAGTAATGCTCTAGATTTCTTTCATTCAACAGCTTTGGACTGAGATAAATGTGCTAATACAAAAATTATTTTAATTTTATATTACCTTTCCCCTGCCCCCCCATGCAGCTCATATTTAAAGTCTGAAACCTCCCTGTTAAACCATATCCTCATAGAAACTTATGTGGATACAGCCTGGACAGGAAGCAATGACATTTCTAAAAATTTCAGTGGCTGATAGGACAAAAGCATTTTCCTCTCTCCCCTTTCTTTCACTCTCTCCCCACCATTCCCTTACCTGACAACTTTACAAATTACCATATAGAAATGGCTGCTCAGCCATTCGGAATGAACAAGAAGTCATAGTCATGACATGCACATGCAAGCTTATGATAGAACACTCTCCATTGCTTTTGGCAGGGGGAGATCATTGTTTTGATTGTTGGTCTCATTTACAGCAAGTTAGTGTGTGCATTATATAAAAACTTGACAGTGGAAAACTACTTCCCCTGCAGAATGAAAGAATACCCCCCCACCCCAGTGAGACGTGTGGTATTAATACTCACTGGATGGTACCTTATCACCCAAAAGGAGTACTGACTTTGTAGTATGTGCTGCAAAACACCAGTCAATTTCTGTTTCTTAAATCTGGTAAAGAATTTGAGCTAAGATTTATTAGGGAATAGTCCTGGTTAGAACTCAGCTTAGAGAACAGGCCATATGCAGTTCAGAAGACAAATATAGCTCAGAGAGACTCCAAAGCACAGGGTCCTAAATAAAAGGCTCTCCAAACAATGCTGTTCAGCACAGTCCAAGAAAATGACCAGGTACAGTTTATTGGAGAACTCAGGGCCAACTTGTTATTGCCCTGAAAAAAAGCCCGCTTTTGCAGAGGGTGGGAAAAAAATCACTTTTCATTGGATTCTTGATGTCCCTTAATGGTTGAATTCCAAGTACAGTGTGAAATTCAACTAGCCCAAGAATATAAATTGTTGCACAATATATCTAGAAAGGGTCTGTGTCTGAAAGCTAACTGAGTTTAGATCGGTAACCATTTGTGGGTAACACAATTTTTGATTATCTGACCATCTTTTTCAGCCAGTATGACAGTGAATTTAGAGGTTTAATACATATTCAGTAGTACTAACTACTGTGAAGTCAGATATAGTGAACTCCATTTATAGCAAAAGAGAATGGAAGTCCAGAATGTTTCAGTGCATTGTGATATGTAAAACCGATTTCTTTTTATCATGAAGGTCTGCTTACGCCAAATGTTCTGTAACAAAAAAAATGTAAAGAGAGTAAGACTATACTTCTATTCATATGCTAGCAGGTCAGTGATTCAGCTGGACCAGATACCCCCAAAATGGAACATCTGGTGACATGAAAATTCATATTCTTACATCAATGACAGATCTAGTGGACAAAATGCTGAGTCAATGGAATTTAAACAGCCTAGCCCAGTGATTCTCAACCTCTATGTTGGGACAAATTACAGTGTTACCACACAGCGGTAAGTGTGTTGCAAAGAGCCAGGGAGATGGCTAGATTTGGCTGAGGGGATGGGGGGATGGGTGAGCAGGCTGGTGTGTCCTGTAGGGTTGAGATACGCTACCAAGCGTGTCACAACCTGCAAAAGATTGGGAACCACTGGCCTAGCCTAATTCTTTTTTCTCACTATCCTGAGTAGGTGGAGAAAGGAAGAGGTTGTCAGCAGACTTAGGCCTTGTGTACACTACAAAGTTATCGCACGGTAAGGCTCCTTACAAGCGTCCACAGAGGAAAGCTTCTTGTTGCGCGGCAACAGCCCTCTTGCCATGCAATATGTAAACCACCCAAACGAGGGTGGTAAGGCTTACCACAGAACAGTTGTTCCATGGTACAGCCTGTGTGGACGCTTGTTCCATTTTCGACAGCCTCCGGAAATGCCCCAGAGTGCCAATCCAGGGCACTCTGGGACATTGGAGCTGTCAAATTTGTCAATTTCACTGCTCTAACAGAACTGTGAAATTGACAAACAGCGGCTTGAGCCAGACTTTGGCTCAAGCCAGCAATGGGGCTCAGGGCTCAGCTGGCCGGCGACTGGAGCCCTACTGAGCCCTGGCTCCAGCCCCAGCCAGCTGAGCCCTGCCACCCACCAGGATCCAGCACTGGCAGGGGCAGCCAAGCAGCTAAACTGAACCCTGCTGGAGCCGGTGGGTGGTGGGGCTCGGCTGCTGCCAGGCACCGGAGCCCCGTCCCTGGGCTCAGCCAGAGGCGGCTTTTGGGGTAGGCGAAGCAGGCGCACGCCAAGGGGCCCCGTCGCCTGCTTTGCCTACCCCCAAATCTGCATCTGCCTTGGTCGGCAGCAGGAGGAGGAGCTGGCCCCTGGCAATGCAGTCAGCAGCAGGGAACTGGGGCCAGGGGAGGGGGAGCCGGGGTCGTGGGAAGTTGGGCGGGGCGGGGGGGGGGGGCTGGTGGCAGGGAACCAGGGCCACAGAGGGGGGCCCCTGCGGGTCTCTGGGGGCCCCACAATGGGCCTTTGCCTAGGGCCCCCAATAGCCAAAGGCAGCCTCTCGGCTCAGTGGGGCTCTTCTTGCCTGTGGCAGCCAAGCCCTGTCACTGACCAGGCTGAGCAGGGCTCGGCTGTCCGGGGGCTGGAGCCCCTGCAGCCCAGGCTCAGCTGCCGCAGCCGGGCTTCACTGAATCAGGGCTAAGCTTCTGCTCAGCTGGCCGGCAGCAGCTGAGCTCCACCTGCGGCAAGGGAGCCCCAGTCCACCTGAGCAAGCCAGCACGGGCAGTGCATGGTGGGATAGGTACCCACCATGCACTGCTCCTTCTAGCGAAAACTGAAAGGAGTGTGTGAACGCTCCTTTCGCTAGAAGGAGTGCTGTGTGGATGGGGTAAAGCGTTATAATTATAATGCTTGCTTGTCCCGCACTAACTTGTAAATAACTCATAAAAGTTATTGCGGGACAAGTCTGTAGTGTGTACATGGCCTTAGCATGTGAAATACCATTAGGCTTTTTCATCATCATCATCATGGTTAAGGTTGAACAAGTGGATTTTTGTACCTAACTTGGTACACATTCAACACTATTTTATTTGATTTTGTTACTTGTCAAGCTACTAACACATTAGGAGAAGTAGCTACAGTGTCCACTCAATAAAGTATCTGATTTTTTTATTTAAAAATACCAAATGGCCCTGGACTGCATTAAATCAAAGTGCCTACACAATTTCACTGTTAAGATTTTATTTACTTATTTACTACCTTGTGAGTCATATAAAGCGACTTAAGAATTTTTTTTTAACCCTTGTCTGCTTTACTGCTTTAGGCCTAGGAAATGGCTTATCCAATTTAAATGATTTATTTTTTGTTTTAGAAAATCAATCTCCATCCAAGCTGAGAATACAAATACCAAGTTTCAGCAGGAAGCAAATTAAAACACCCCAGTTCTCTCAATCCCTTAAAAATCCCAGCAATTCGCACTAGAAGCAACCAATTCCCTCATAAGCATCACAAACTACATAAAAGGGGCTATATTCTAAGGAGTTTTTGGCTTGAACGTTAAGAACACTTTTGGCAGGATTACTACTATAGTGTAACAGTGCAGGGTCAAAACTTGATAAACTGATTTTTTTGCCAACAGAAACATTTATCTTGCCACAAAAGAACATCTTTGATGAATCTGTTCTTATATTGACATCCTTCTTTGGAATTTCTGAATAGAAAAGAATTGAACTTGTAGGAAACCCTTTCTTTCAAGAAGCACACAGCTCCTTTTAGCTGAGGAAAGAAAAACACGAAAAAGACAATGGAAATGAGGGTAAAAAACCAAGCCAGTAATTGCTATTGAAATAATACCAGTACAGCTGTGTGCACCCTTTCCCTCTTGGCCTCAGAACTTCAACATTTTAAATGGACAATTATTAGCATGCATTAATTACAAGTGGATGAGTCAGGGAAAACATGAGACAATTGCAACTGAAAGCTATTTTTGACCTATTCAATTAATTATGATTCTAGGTTATCAAGCTTGGATATGCCTGATACTCCTTATTGGAAACACCTACTCTTTCATCCTTGCATTTAATAAAACACTAGCTCATCTATCAGGGATATGAATTGATATTCATTAATAAAAAAACAGAAGAAAAACCCCTAATTAAGGCAGTATGAACTACCATTTGCATTCACTGAACAATTTTTTTAAGTACAGTGTTTAAGACTTAAAGGAAGTAATTTTTGAACTGTAACCTGACTTAATGATTTAAAAATCCAGGTGCTACAGTACAATGAATTAATCAGTCTCCTGAATGCCTCTCTCAAAATTTTGGAAAGTAGCTAACGTCAACAGACTCTTCACAGTCTTCAGGAACTGATACTTAAGTCTTTGCTTTGGGTGTGCATATGAAACATATATCTACTTAGTCTTACACTGCCATAAAATATAAATACTATGCCTACATCCACTCTAAATGAGCTAAAAGAAAATCAGATGATTTTATACATTTGTAAAATATACCCTTTTGTAAGTATCTAGCCAAACAACTTTTCCACTTCAAGAGCAGGGGGGGTGTGCCGAGTGCTCACAGCATTCACCTTTCAACTTTAATCCTTTTCAATTTAATATCAGATTGGGTCATTTCTGCTAGATGTATTATGGTGGCCTCTCACTACCTTCTAATATTCCAAATTTAGCTTGTCCACCTCTCAGAAAACTATCAAGCTACACAGTCATGTGGAGTTATGGTTAAAAGCCAAAAAACCCGGGGTGCTATATTCCAGTATAGAGTTGATGCAACAGGCCCTATGGTTACAAATATTCCTTCAACAGGAGACCATTCTGGCATGCTGCTCATGTATAAAGCTGGATGTCTACCTGAACAACAAAGGCTGTGAGGACTGAAAGGCTCTAAGAACACGAATCTTGCAAGTGAATGTATCTTGACTGAAATTTTGGGGAACAGAAATAAGCTGTAGCCAGTTAGGAATTCAGTTCATAATTCATCTGCAACCTACCTACCTACTAGTTTGTTTTACCTTCCATATCACCAGTGGGCTTTATTCGTTCATTACAAAGTGACACAGTAATGGATGCACTATACTCTTTTCCCTTCCAGGAATGGGCACATTTTAAAAGCCTCCCTGGAACTGCTTGCTTGTCGGTTTTGTTAAGCGCTCAAACATGCTTAATTTCAGTACACACCTGTATATGCATATACAGATATGCATAAAAGATATAGAAACTAAGACTATTTTAGGAGGCAGGTACTGCACCCACAGATTTCACTGAAATAAAATAAAATGTATACAACACAACCCACTGGATGCTTGGCAGAAGTGAGGAACAGAGTGTTTGCTCACTTCAGGGCCAAAAGACTGAACTGCAAGAAGAAAACTCAGACAAATTTCTTATGCAAAGATAGCCATCTCTTTTCTCCTGTTATTTATGAAATTGTTTCAAAAGACACTGTCTCTTTCTTATTTCTCTTCTAACTGCGTTTACTAAAACTATATTGGAAATGATCAAGATACACATGATATGCTTGTGACTGACTTCTAAATAAAAGTCAGATCCAACCCAAAGCAGTTAGTGCATAGTTATATAATTTATTTAGATATGAGCCAAGTACATGAGCCCATTCCACCCCTCCTTTACCCACTTTAACATACAGAAAATAAGTTCAGCTGTTATGTCATATCATGAGGGTGAACTGCCATGAAGGCTCCTGCTCAGCCAAAGAAGACATTCCAACTTCATTCTAACATCCTGGCTCTGAAAGGCTAACACAGGGGTATGATTGAGTTTCCGTCCAATTCAGTGACTCTTTGGCTACCACATATGTGCAATGTGAATGCCACAGTGTAACCATACTATAAACATCTTGCCCTTCTGCTGAGAGCTGAGCGCATAGCATTACTGTCTGGAAACCAGGATATGTTCTCTGAACTATACACAGAATGTTAACAGACTCATTGCCTCAACTGACACTTGCAGCTACGGCCGATATAATTGACCCTCTCTTCTCAACTGTAGAGACTATTTTAAAAAAGCACACAACCGTGTGTGCACAGACAGATTTAGCTCTTTTTATAGCTGTATCTCATGAGTAAGAAAGATGGACAACACAGGGAGGAGAGAGAAGAAAAGATATTTCTTACCATGTGCCACCCAGCCATGTTTACAATGATCACAGGTTCTCAGGTTAATCTTCCCTGGCTGGAAACACTCACATGTGCAATTTACCAGTGTACAGCGGATGGCCTGGAAAAAGAAACAAATGTATATAAATCACTTACCAGAGATGGGTTGGGAATGGGTTTTTTTTTTAATTCTTTAGATATTTGCCCATATGATAGCTGGGTTATTTGCACATAATAAAAGAAAGTAAAAGAAAACAAAAATTCTAAAAAGGCAAAGCATTGTTCTTTAAGTAGGGTTTATTTAGTTTATTTTTCTTTTTAAAAAAAGCAAATATCAATATCCCCAAGAAATTATAATTTAAAAGGGCCATTCAGTAATACTGTATGCCATTATTTCATGGGGCTGAATAAATTCTTAAATTCTTTAAATGAATACAGACAAAGAACTTTTCCTCCCTCCCCCCATTCGGTGACGGATTAGGAAGATGTTCCAAAAATGTCCTGATTTTGCACAGCAAGTGCCTGAAGGTAAACACTGCTCTAGTTACGTCTTCACATAGCACTGTGTCACACTGGTTACAATCAAAGTGAACCATACACACAAAAATATACATAAAGGCAGAGCAAAGATCTCTTTTTTTTCTACTCCACCCAAGCACTGTTCTCATGTTTCCCTGTTGGGATTCACACAAGGCCTAATTCAGTTAAGTATCAGAAGGAAGCCAAGGTCTGGGAACTGGGGATCCCAAAGCAGCAATAAAAGGAGAGAGGTACAAATCAGGCTGGGTCATGAGATACAGTGCAACTTTCCTTTTCAACCATATTTTCTCTTCGATCTCCACAGATAACCATTTACATGTTAGTACCATATATTTATTAAAATATAAATGTTCCATTTTAAAAGGAAATCTACTAAAACACAGATTGAATGCTGCGATTTAAAATCTGGACAAAGAACACATCTGAATAAAACCATACTTAAAACTAATTTTAAAAAGCTATGCAAGTTTACTGGGGTGGGGTCGGGGAAGTGTCCACAGAAAGTCAGCATAAATGGGGTGAGATCTATATTTTTAAACTGTGCTGAAGATGACCTGTGCTCTTCAAAACCCTATTAATTAATTTATGGCTTGCATTTAGGTGCAATTTGCATGGAGGTTTCTGAGACAGAGGGACTTAGTCTGATCATTCACAGATTAACAGTATCCTGTAACTATCAACACTTCCAGGAAAAGATATATCTACAGATTTAGATGCAATCGATGATTACTTGGGGGAGTTCGATGGGGGAAGGGAATTTGGTACCTATGACTGCACAGACATGGGAGCTTTATGAATGCCATTGCCTCACAAACTTGTCCTAGACTCTTCCACTTAAAAATCTCCAACATCTGTAACTAAACAGGAACTACCATCACTGTATTGAAAGCTTTAGAGGTATAAGGAAAATAACATTAAATGTTAGCACAGCCAAGCTAAACACTTTGTTTGCTGACAATGAGAAGAGTTCAAGTTATTTTAAACATTTTATTTCTTTGTTGCATCAGAGACAGCAACTTAAAGCCATTTCTTGTTCACTGACTCACAACCTGTATTTCTCTCCTTCATTTCTGATGCACGAGTCCTTCCTCCTTCCTATCCAGTCTGTTCTTTTACTACCTTTGAATCTCAAAAGCTCTGCTGGAAAAAATATACTACTCTGTTAAGCCAGACATTTGACGGTCTGACTCCCAAAGTCAACTGCCCAATGACTCATTAGTTAGGCTGTAAAACATTGTTGTATGTATCAGTGATTAAAATAATTAGTAATATGAAATATAAGTGCACAAAAGGACTGCTGACTATGCAGAATAATATGTGTGTTTGTGGGTTAGAAGGAAAAAAATTGCACTGAAAGGTCCCGTTTCATGTTCAATAGTTTATTGACTCAGTAATATATCAGGTCTCCTCCGGTCAGTAACAGTGTCTTCCTCTAATATGTTCATTAATTAATGAACTCAGTAATTAATTGTATTGCAAAGAGAATGAGGCATTACAAAATAGAATGGTATTCCTGTTACATTGTAAAGGATTTTTTTCTTATAAATAAATGCCTTATTTCACTTTTTGTAATTTGGTACAACTCTGTGGTAGATTTGTTGCATTTCATGTTACTACTTCACCTTGGTGCCCTGTTTATAATACTTTGCACATGTACACAAACACCATCCCCCCTCCACTCACACACAGTCTGAAATAATGTCATCTGTTAGGGCTCCTTTATTAAAAGGTGACCAGAATTTCTCATATAAACTTGCCTGAGTTTTTACCCAGAGGTTTGTAGGTTGACCATAAAAAGTGGAATCAAGATGAAACTTGAAATAGAATCATGGAATCATAGAATAATAGGGTTGGAAGGGACCTCGCGAGGTCATCTAGTCCAACCCCCTGCTAAAAAGCAGGACCACTCCCACTAAATCACCCCAGCCAGATGATACAATGGTTCAGCCCAAGAATGAGTTTTATTTCACACTTTTGAAAATAAGCCAGTTAGCCATTTTTAAATGATGAGCTGAAAGAAAACATTTACCAGTTTAGATTTTCTTTTCCCTGCCTGTGGCTAAAAATGGCTTTGATCTTGTTGAGAACATTATTCTATTTAGTTGACTATACACTTTCTGCTTTAAGAACTTATAACAGCAAAATCACATCATATTTGAAAATTCATGTAAACTTTTCACAAACATAAAAAATGTTAAGTTTTTTTTTTATTACAGTTTATTATGTGATCAGACCCAGATATTTAACCCAGACTTAACTTGGCTTCTCTTTTGGCTCTACAGGAATCTTGATACTTTAGGCCATATTCTGGCTTCAGAGATGCAGTTATATTACTATCAATTTTAATGGGAATCATGTGGTTGTTTCTGAAAGATGAAGAAGATTGCCCATTGGTTAAGTTGCTAGTTTTGGGCCCCAGGAGATCCAGGTTCAATCTGGTGCTTCCTATGTGTCCTTCAGCAAGTCAGGATGTCTCTGCAACTAAATTCCTTACCTGCATTGTGGGAGTAACAACAACAGGGAAGTGTTGTGAGACTGAAATGAACAAGCGTGTGAGGTGCGCAGATAGTATGGTAATAGAAGCCACATAAGAATCTAAGACCACAGTCTTCAGGAAATAACACTTTCTAAAAAGACAGTTTTAAGATTTGTTTTACATTTCTTTATGGTAGGTGGATTGTGTTTGTATGTGACGGAGCAGGGTGGCAAAACCATAGTATGACATTTTTTATTTCTTTGCGTTATCAAGGAGCCACAAAATTGCAATTGTTAACTAAAATATGATTTAGTTCTAACTCTGCAGATTCAAAGTATTGCTAAATAGGTCTTGTAACTATATATTACTATACATAGGTGGAGTTTGAATACTGGAGAAAAGGGTAGATAGGTTAGGGTGTCCACAGGGGGAAGAAGCATGACCCTTACATGCATTTCACATCTTCTCTTGGGTGGCAACACCGCATGGAGGACATGGGTCCTGAGGGCCCATTTCCTGCTCTCCCCTCCTCCCCCTCTGTGGGGGTGGTGTGTTTAGCTCAAGGAGGGAGCTACGGGTTGGATTGGTGCAGCCACAAGGAATATTATAGAGGGACGGGTCCTTCAAGGAGGACCCAGCCAGCAACCCCCCAACACTGGAGAGGCTGGGGACACCCAGTGGAGGGGCAACACTGGGCTGTACAGATGGTGGGGGTTTAACTCCACCCATGGTACTATATTCTTTCAAAGTGAAATGCAAAACTTATTTCTCTGGCTTAACTTTCCCACAGTAATGCTCCAAACAAACAAACAAACAAAAAAAAACAAAGAAAAGAGGGGAAGAAAAGAATTAAAAGATCAAAGAGACTTGAAGGAAAACTGAGAAATATAGGATATTTATGTATGGACTGATACAAAATAGCAGAACTCCTTCAAAGAAGATCTTAACGTGTACTCAGCATATATCTCTCAGGTTAAAAGACTCCTTAAGTGTGAATTGAAATGGCATATTTTTCATGTTGATGATCCATGTCTCATACATTTTTATGCATCCTTTACATAGAGATCCTAACGTACTTCTTCTTGCATTTCCACTGAGATTATAATGGTCCCCAAGGAACTTTTACAATAGCAATGGAAGAAACATGATGATTCAATCAAAATCCATCCCAACATAATTTACATGACAGATTCTTTCATCTTAAAAGCACTATTAAAATTTTTTAAATCAAAACATATGGTAAAATATAGTTCAAGTTTTCATTTATCATCCCAGTGCCTCAAAAATACCTTCTTGCTGTTTCTTTTAGTTGTGCCTAAAGGGACTATGCAAGAACATGGAAACATTGCTTTTTAAGATTGGTTTTGAAGGCCTGGCTTGACAAAGCCCTGGCTGGGATGATTTAATTGGGATTGACCTTGCTTTGAGCAGGGGGTTGGACTTGATAACCTCCTGAGGTCCCTTCCAACCATAATCTTCTACAAATCTACTGCCTGATATTCAATACCATAGTGGAACATAACTCTGGGCACAATATTGGAGATTTAACCACGAAAAGCCTTAAACCTGAACTCCAAGACTTCTGTGGGTTTCGCTCAGACACAGGACATTGATATAATATAGTTTTGGAGCGTTTAATTCTATTTAAGAATATATTATTCACATATTAATAGGAGCAGCCCATAGCAGGAATGGGAAATCAATCTGTCTGGCTGTTTTGCAGAGCTTCCAGGAGAGATAAGAGGCCATGGCCAATAACAAGAGGGAACCTTCTATTAAAAAACTATTTTGGGTGTAATGGGGAAGGAATAGGACAAAGAACACTGATTTCTCTTTATCTTGTCCCTGCGATAAAATGGGACATGCCATGAAAAACAGAGGCAGTCTGCAGTGACTTTTGAGAAAGAGCTTTTACAATGGATGTTGACCCTGTACATTGTGAATTCTAGTTGCAGGTTAGAAAATTATTCCCTTTGTGACTGTTAGAAAATCACTTAAGGACGGAGTCTAACACCCTTCCTCATGTAGGGTAGTATTTCACTTCGTAAGTAGCCCCTTTGTAACTTCAGAATAGTATACATAACAGTAACAGAACCTGGCCCTTAACTTCTTTGCTTTAACTTTGTTATTTGCAAAATAGGGACCACCACTAGCACCAAGTAAGAATACGGTGGAACAGAATATATAAATAGACCAAATTCTGCTTGCCTTATTGATGTGAATAGCTTCATTTCTAATGTTTCTACAAAGCTGTTGTCACCTGACAGCTAATCACTGAAATCAGCATAGCTACTCACTTGAAAAAGATGACAGTGCTTTGGACCAATGTTTGTAAAGTGCTTTGAATAAGGCTAAAATGAAAATCAGTGAGACTTTATACTGATGTCTAGTCTGCATAGGCATTTCAGTCAGCAAGCCTGAGGCCTATTATTATTACCAAGACTTTTGTTTTAGTAGGACCTGGTGATAATTCCAGAGATCCATGTTTCTTTTGTAAAACAGACAAGGCCTGTCTATTTCCACTGGCAGAATGATGGAGTTGAAAAGAAAGGAGAAGTAATTATGGAGTGTCAGGGTATGGTGGGGGGAATAAAAACAGATTAATTTGGGAGGTAAGGTAGAAGTTTAGGAGATATATGATGCATTTCCACCAAATTGTCTTATAGTTATAATTATTTGTAAAAGAACACAATAAAAATGGTCTCTTCTCTCCATTCTCTAAGAGTTCCTTGCCTTTGCCTTTTAAAAACCATCTTCAATACCTTATTTTAAACAAATATTTCATGAAAAAAAATAACTTGGTCACTGAGTAATCCATTTCACAGTGCTGTGGTTTTCCTTTTAAAAGCGTAGAGCAGTTGGTCTGGAGACACAGGAACTTACAAGGATAATCACGAGAACTGGAAGGAAAGTAGAAATCTCTTTCCGCCAAAAATTTAGTATTTTTCAGAAAAATTTTGTCCTGAACCAATCAAAAATGCCATTTTTTTTTTTTAGGGGAAGGGATTTCAAGAAAATTCCCATTTGAAAGACCAGAAACAGAATTCTTTGGCTTCCAAGTTTCCCACATGAATGGCTGTTGTCAATTTCATGGCAGCCAGAAAGGAAAATTGACAAGAGCCTTCCAAGCCCACTGTTATAAAGGCAGGGAGCTCGGGCACTCAGCCTCTCCTCTAGCTACAGAGACAAAGAGGTTGCGAGCCCAACTTCCCAGTCTCTTTACCTCTTCCTCAGCTCCAGGAATCAGGAGGCAGACAACCACAGGTCTCAGTCTCTCAGGTCTCAAGGTGTGGAGGGAGACAGCAGGTGCTGGGGCTGAGAGCCAGGGAGACAGAGAACTCAGCCTCAGTACCTTCCCTGAAAGATTTGGCAATTTCACCTCCCGAAAATGAAACTGACAATAACTTTCCAGGCAGACAGCTGGAGAGCCCTCATTTAGATTTTTCCCATCGGTTCGATTTTCCCCAACAAAAGATCAAAAGTTTTCAAAAAAACTGGAGTTTTCCTGTGAAAAAATTTAGTTTTGCAAAAAGGGCATTTTTTTTGGTCAGAAAAATCACTGCAACGACATATTTCTGACCAACTCAAGTAATCACCCAATGTTAACAGGGTTGATGACATATATAGAGAGCTCCATGTGAACCACAATTAGAGGAGTTACTCTAAAGAGAAAAAACCAACTTTCTAGAAATGACTTGCTACTTTCCCATAGGCACACTCTTTTATTGTGAAGTTTATCCTTGTTATTTCTTGTCTTCAAAATTAAGGAAAGAAATCAACTTATACTAAAAGATCTTCCTTCTTATTTAATGTGTGAATTTAGTGATGAAAGGGTTTCAAACAGACAGCCTTCACTTACAAAACAGGCACAGCATAGGGAGTAAAAACTTTCCCATTGTGCCCCCACTGATGTTTCACAACGCTGATCTGGAGGAGAGGATAGTTTATTCGTTATGTCTTAGCTTCTCAGTAGAGACAGATAACAAAGGAGCAACTAACTCGTGCCAAATGTGGTAACAGCTGGAAATGTGGAGGCCTCTTCACTAAGACCTGAACTCAGACCCCTAGCTCTTTTAACATAGACTCTATTCCTGTGTACCTATGACATGGTCAAGGTTTGAACTGATGACTCCGTGGTGAAAAGCTCTGTATCATAATATAGTGGACTTTCTGCTGTGTTACTGTACTATTAATTTTTTTATATAAAAAAATAGATCCTATTCTATGCTTGCTTGGTAGACCATTCAAGTATCTATTAACTTTCATCCCATATTTGAAAGAGTCTAATAAAGAATTTTTTATTCCTTTCCTATTTATGTATCATTTTAAAAAACAGTTCTGTTGTGTAAATGAAAAGGACCCAGTGAGATCCTATTAGTTTTAATAGCTGGCAAATCAAAAGTACAATACAGATTGTTTTAAATTAACAACAGAGCATTGTCATTTCTGGACTCCTGGTTGGAAAATGAACAGCGATAATCTGCAAGTAGTACAGGCTGCCACTACCTGGGCTCATGTTTTCTTGTGTTTTACAGCCAACTACATTACACAAAAAGAAAGGACTGCTCTGAACCTTCTGGGCATGGGGCGAAATAAAGACATAAGGGTTTAATTTTGAGCTGGACCTCAACACCGTCTCTTATTTTGTGGAGGCAGCTATGTCTCCACACTGAACTGAAGGCACACTGACAGCACTTAGAAGTCTAACCACATGTTTATGTTTCCAAAAAGTAAGCTAAGTCGCTATAGGCTACCAAACGTATCCAAGTTTATTGCTGGAGCATAACTGCACCTGTAAAGAGGCAGTCACTAAAAACCAGCTTGTGTGTGTTCCTCTGCATCAAGAAAAAGGACAATTTAAGTCCACAGTTATCATAAAAAGGAAATATATGAGGGTTTTTGCTTTACAGTTTTACTGAACAAGGAGGAGGTTCCAGTTCTTTCTTCATGCATGCCTGCATGAGGTTCTGCAATACTTTAGAATGTACTGTCTACTGAACGTGCACTGGTCCAGACTCAAGCAAATAACAATTTAGTTAATTATTCTTTATTTAAATAAACATTCTAACCAAAACAAATGCTGGATAGCTAGCCATTTCCTACCACCTAAGTGAGTTTCCAGCGTATGATTTGGAGTTAGGAAAAAAGCAGTAAGCTTGTTCATTCTGCTCATGAATATTTTCTAAAGAAAGAAATTTACACATGCAGAAGTATTTCAGAAGCTCAACAGAAATATGGTGGTCTTCCACCATTTATTCTTGGTTCGTGCAAGCTATTTACTGAAAGCCAAGAGTCTTCTTTAGATGTGGATTATAACTCAATAAATAATCACTGCTGAGCTAGTACTGAGGGACAGAGGGGAAAGATGGATAATTCTATGGCCATAACCCTGAGGTGAGTCAAATCAAAAATCTGGGTTCTGATCTTGGGTCTATCACTGCCATAGATTCACTGCATGGCCTTAGAAAGTCACTTAGCTTCTTTTTATCCCACATTTTCCTACCTGTAAAAAAGGAACCATAATATTACCTATCACTTCAACAGGGAGGATCAATTAACAGCTTATTAAGAGCAGTGATGGACAATACTACACAAGCACAAAGCATCACCACTTCATCGGCCTGTGTAAAAACTCAAACAGAATTATTTTAAAATACACAAACTTTTAAACGGTTTTTCCTCAGTAAGGGGATAATTTTAAACAATGAGATTACTTTGGAGGCCCTGGATAAAATCACCTTAGCTGGCAGACAGTCATTTTTTAACATGAAGTACTATTCTAATACTAAAGAGTCTTGTGGCACTTTTAAAGACTAACAGATTTATTAATCGCATGAGCTTTCGTGGGAGAAAATCCCACTTCGTTTCCTCCCACTCTGTAACTTTCCTATCTTCAAAGCGTCTGACGAAGTGGGATTTTCTCTCACAAAAGCTCATGCGATTAATAAATCTGTTAGTCTTTAAAAGTGCCACAAGACTCTTTTGTCTTTCTACAATAGACTAACACGGCTACCCCTTTGGAATATTCTAATACTGTGCCACATAAAGAAGAAACTTAAAGTGGGGATTCACTTTGCATTTCATTGTTCTTAAGTACCTGCGCTGCCCCGTAAGTCATCTCACATCCCTCTCACTCACACATACCTAAATGTGTAGTGAATGATCCAGAACACAAGTGTTATATTAGTTATTCTATAGCACATTATATTAGTATTGTTTCTTACTTGTGTTTATTTTCGCTAATACAATTTGAAAGGCGTTAATATCATTATATTTCTCTATGGCATTCGTTAAAAGAGTTACTAATACAATCTGATAGGAAGGATGCTAACAAAATGAAAAATTGTTAATGGGATACGATAGGAATAAGAAATACATAGCCTTTAAGCATTTTACAAAACCACTTTCAACTGTTTTGAGGGAGGGCTGGCAAATGAAAGGTGAATAAGGAAGAAAAAAATAAAATAGCATTTGGAATGTTGTTTCTGTGCTAAGACCTACTGCTGATTGTTACTTTGGATGTTCACATACAGACAGATGGCTGACAAGGAAAGGTGCATAGCCTTTTGTACAAAAGCTCACAACACAATTTTATGCTCTAGGAACTTTCTGTAGGCTGTATTCTGCCCTGATTCTATACACATAACTCTTGTTCACGTCAATGGGATTTTGTACAAAGATTAAGGACGCAAGATTAGGTAAACTTGCCTGAGGTCTGTAACATCAAAGGCAGTATTGTTTGCATGTCAAAATTAAGACGGACAAATGGTCCTTCTGCTCAATATTTTAAAATAAACAATTTAGGCTTTAAGAATGAGAATCCCTGTGACTGAAAGAACATCAGTAAATGTATAGATGCTTTTCTTAAAGGTTAAAAAGAGCTGCCTTTATTAAGCCAACATTGTGTATGTTATTAGGGCCTAATCATGCACCACGTTTAAGGTAAGAGCAAGAACCTATTAGACACCTAATAATGTGGGCGAGGATGACCTTCAGAAGCCTGACAGCTGTTCCTTCCATTAAGGAGAAACAGGATGCACTCCCCTCTGCTGCTGACTCTATTGAGGTGACCAGCACCGCTAACTCCACCGAGGTCTTGAGTTCAGATGAGCACAAGAACTAGCATTGTGAGCGGCCCTTGCAAGGGGAGACTGTTTGCATCACCTTGCTTCTCTCCCTTTTTCACCCATTCAGGAGCGGATTCTCATTCTGTCTACACCTGAATAAGAATAATTGAACTGTCTTATTTCTAAGCTATTCACTGACAGTGAATTATTGTTATTGTATGGAGGGGAAAATGAAAACCATGGGTTGGTTCTGTGTATGTTTCTAATACTTTAGCCATCATTTCTCTTCTTTAAGATTCTGCTGGTAAATGCAGAACCAGGTTTTTTTTTTTTTAATTATTATTATTCATTACTACTACTGCTACTACTTTTCTTGGTGCCGTATGGGAATGCTTGTGCCAGATTTGCTGTAAAGTTTAACACAATAAGAAAATGTTTACGAAAAAGTGGTTTTTTTCTGCAATATTTTGAAAAAGATATTCAGCCTGCAGACTTAGTGCATATGCATGGATTGACTCAACACAGAATCATAGAATCTTAGGGTGGGAAGGGACCTCATGAGGTCATCTAGTCCAACCCCCTGCTAAAAGCAGGATCACTCCCACAAAATCATCCCAGCCAGAGTTTTGTCTAATCAGGCTTTAAATATTTCCAAAGATGGAGATTCCACCACCTCCCCAGGTAACCCATTCCAGTGCTTCACCACCCTCCTAGTGAGAAAGTTTTTCCTAATATCCAACCTCAACCTCCTTCCCTGCAACTTGAAACCATTGCTCCTTGTTCTGTCCTCTGTTACTACTGAGAACAGCCTAGCTCCCTCCTCTTTGGAGCACCCCTTCAAGTAGTTGAAGGTTGCTATCAAATCTCCCCTCGGTCTTCTCTTCTGTAGACTAAATAAGCCTAGTTCCTTCAGTCTCTCCTCATAAGTCATGTGCCCCTGCCCTCTAATCATTTTTGTTGCCCTCCGCTGGACTCTTTCTAATTTGCCCACGTCCTTTCTGTAGTGGGGAGCCCAAAACTGGACACACTATTCCAGATGCGGCCTCACCAGTGCCAAATAGAGGGGAATAATCACATCCCTCGATCTGCTGGCAACACTCCTACTGATGCAGCCCAATATGGCATTGGCTTTTTTGGCAACAAGAGCACACTGTTGTTTCATATCCAACTTCCCATTCATTATAACCCCCAGGTCCTTTTTTACAGTGCTGCTACTTAGCCAATCGATCCCCAGCCTGTAGCAGTACATGGGATTTTTCCGTCCTAAGTGCAGGACTTTGCACTTGTCCTTGTTGAACTTCATAAGATTTCTTTTGGCCCAATGCTCCAATTTGTCTAGGTCTCCCTGAATCCTATTCCTGCCCTCCAAAGTATCTACCATTCCCCCCAGCTTGGTGTCATTTGCAAATTTACCCATCATCCAGATCATTAATGAAGATATTGAACAAAACCGGCCCCAGTACCGACCCATGGGGAACTCCACTCATAACTGGTTGCTAACTAGACATTGAGCCACTGATTCCTACCCGCTGAGCCCCATGATCTAGCCAGTTTTCTATCCACCTTACGGTCCATTCATCCAACCCATACTCCCTTTACCTGCCGACAAGAACGCTGTGGGAAACCGTACCAAAAGCCTTGCTAAACTCGAGGTATATCACGTCGATGGCTATTCCCGCATCCACAAATCCAGTCAGCTCATCATAGAAGGCAATCAGGTTGGTCAGGCACGATTTACCCTGGGTGAATCCACGCTGACTGTTCCTGATCTCTCTATTTTCCTCCAAGTGTTTCAGAATGAATTCTTTGAGGACCTGCTCCATGGTTTTTCCAGGGATTGAGGTGAGGTTGATAGGTCTGTAGTTCCCTGGATCCTCCTTTTCCCCTTTCTTGAAGATAGGTACTATATTTGCCTTTTCCAATCCTCCGGGACCTCCCCTGTTCACTACGAGTTTTCAAAGATAATGGCCAGCGCCTCTGCAATCACATTGGCCAACTCTCTCAGCACCCTGGGATGCAGTTCATCCAGCCCCATAGACTTGTGCACATCCAACTTCTCTAAGTGGTCCCTAACCTGACCTTCAATCACCAAGGGCTGCTCTCCTTCTCTCCATTCTGTGTTACTCAGTGTAGTAGCCTGGGAGCTGACCCTGCCTGTGAAGACTGAGGTAAAAAAAAAATTGAGTACTTTAGCCTTTTCCACATCATCTACCATGAGGATACCTGCTCCATTCAGAAAGGGACCTACACCATCCCTGATCCTCTTCTTGTTACTGACATACTTGTAGAACCCCTTCCTGTTATCTTTCACATCCCTTGCTAGCTGCAACTCCAATTGCCCTCTGGCCTTTCTGATTTTATCCCTGCAGGCCCAAGCAATATCTTTATATGCCTCCCTAGTCATCTGTCCAACATAATTGGTTATAACAGCTCAGAAGCAGCTAATAAGGTCTATTAGGTCAATAATCTATGAACTACATCTTTTCTTAACAAACTGTAAATGGGTAGTAAAGAGTTAAGAGTTACTCCTGTCTATCAGATCAAAAACCCAATTTTTGGATAGTGTCTTTATATAAATTAACCAGAAGAAGGTAAAAGTTCAGAAGGGCTTAAATAAATAAACCACAGTAAATAATCCACATTCTCAAGATTAGCTTTGATTTGTTTTAAAGTGCTGTAGCCTGTCTAGTGAAAAATACAAGTGCCAACACACAAGTACGTACAGAAACATGCCTTTGACCAGATAAATAATAAAGCTTTTAAAATGTCTATACAAAATGATGTTGGACAAAATGTACCCAAGACAAGATGGAACTTAAAAATGCACTAAACCACTTTTTCCCCCTTTTCACTTGTAACTACTTCAAAGAAAAATAAGCAAAAATCTAATTTTAGATGGTCCAATTCTGCCCAATTTTTTGGAATATATGTCCCTTTTTGTCCATTTAAGTCAGCCAAATATTCCCTTTAAAAAACTGGTCTTTATATTGCAAATACATTGGCTATTACCTAATAGAGTCATTTCCCAAGAAGACTGTATTTTTAAAGTGTTTAACATTCCAGATGACTCTCCTTTATGGTTCTATATGATGGACTTTCTTTTCGCCCGAAAAGTTTTAAATAGCACTGTGCTGGATTTCAGTCAGTTCAGGTAAATAAGGTGAAGCATGAAGTGACATCTAGTATCTATGGTGCAGGATTTAAATGTCTGAAGAGAAAAGCATTCACTGTAAGAAATGGCATGTGGGCATTCAGGGCTAGTAGTCAGAGCTAGGGTTGGAAGCCAGGAACCAAAGCCAGAGCCAGAATGCGCACCAAAAACTGAGCCGGAATCGGTTCAAGAAATTACACAGCTGTGTCAAGGGCCAAGCTGGAGTCAGGAACCCAGAAACACTTCCAGGCTCAAGCTGAAACCAGAGGGTCACTAAACCACCACAGTCAACCCAGAGTCAGGAGTTAGGGTCCAGTACAGCAGTAAATCAGGAGTTCACTCAGTTGCTTGGACAACTTCCTGAGACTCCTTCTGGCTTAGGTAGTGTGACTGTTTCAATTGGTGGGGCCGGATGTCAAGTGCAATTAGGAGCTTCATAGCAGAATTCTACTAGCCACCTCTCCTGCTAGATCCTGAGATGTTGGCTGGCAGCCGCAGACTGGGCTTCAAATGGGAACCCATGCCTGGGTTCAAGACCCACGATCCATCACAGTTTTGTTGCAATACATGGACAACTAGCAAGCTGTTAGTGCCACCTGAGATCTACTTTTAAGATATAACCTGCAATAACTTTGTATTTGTATTAACCAGGAGCTACAATCTGCATTTTTCACTCAGGGCAGCACTTCACTGATTGGAAGATGACCCCTCGGGCACATAATAGCAAAGGCAATTGCAAAAAAATAAAACTTCTAATCAAGACACATGCACCTGGATTAAAAGCAGAAAGATTCTCTCTTCTTTGGAACACTAAGTTTACCACTGTTATCCAAAATGTTATCAACATCTTTTTATCATTAATATTAAAAACATATACTTCCAGCTTTTCCAGAAAATGAAACAATGGAAATTTTTCCATCAAAGTATATCAGGTATATATATAAGCTCTGTCCTCTAAAGTTTATAAAAAAAGCAAGAGAAAATTCCAATAATTCTGAAATAGACAGATAAAACTTTTCTCCATGGCCAGTGTAGAAGCTCCATTATATGTAACTGCTTATTAAAAAAAACCTTATTGGTTCTCTCTGAAGGGTTTTCTTTTATACATAGCTTTATCCTATAATTTTGTCCCTGTTGGGCATGCTGCCTAAATTTAAACACAAACAGTCAAGCAATGAAGAAACATTAACACATTTACTGTGAACAAAAACTCCCAGTTGTACAGTGAAATTTTAATACATTTCAACTTATCTCTTTTACTAATGGGGAGAGTACAAACCCTGCAGGAATTCGTTCTGCAAACTGGTAATTACAGTAGACTCACTATTTTATAATGCATATGTATAGTCAGACATAAGAACCAGAGCTGCCCTTTTGATGTAGGTTACAATAGGAATGTTTAAAAAAAAATTATGAACATCTACAGCAATTCTAAAGGAATGCATTATTTCACAGGAAGGTGTCCTTTATCTATGCTCATGAACATAAATATATATACATACAGTAAACACACACACACACACACACACACACAACCAAAGCACAAGCTTTATCAGGCTGTTCTTTTTATTCATGCCTTTTTTCTTTTTAATTTCAGTGACAAATAAATCTGCCTCTGTTGGTACAAAGCTAGAATTTCCATTAGAACATGATGAGCTGGCTCAGAAATGTAGTCTTCTCTTCCCTAGAACTTCAAACGTAAACAATTTTACCATACAGATCTGCGTCATATTAAATCTTTGCAACACACAATTAAGAGCACTATTTTAATCTTACAGACTTATACCATATAATGTGCAGTGTAGCTCAAGTAATACGTGCTGTCTCTGGTATATTCTTTTGACTTGTACTGTGGCACATGCACAGATAGATCTAGTTTCACGTGGTAGGGTATTAGATCATGGTGCATTTTAATTCTTCTGTCATGCATAGGCATAGGGTAATACACCTACTGTTTATTCCACAGTAGACAGAGAGATCAATGTGCACAATTAAAAGAAGGGCAAAATACAGTGCAAACCCTCAGAAGATTAAAAAATACATTTTCAGGACTGATCTGTCCTAATCTATTCAGGCTCTTATACAATGCCCATCACTGTGAGATCTGAACCTGTAAGTATGAACACGCTCAACTGTCACCAAGTTTAGCAGGAACATTTAAAGCAGGCACACACACAACACACGTCTACATATACAGGTACAGTGTCTTAGAAAGATGGGCTGGACAGGACCGCCAGCAGTCAGAGTCCACCCACGCACAATCATATGAACACCCCCTTCTCCTTCAAGTTAGAAAAGTTCTATACACTCTTTTTAAAGCAGAACGTCAAGTGAGTGATCATGCACCATATGCAAAGTCATGTTAGCATTTCACTATTTAACACGTTTTCATATTCTACTTATACTGCAGTGTTTAGGAATATCTCTCACTGTAAATTGCAAGAGAGACCATCAGATACTTATCAATTAATTTTAACCACTGATTTGTCTATATGTTATCTTTTCCTAATTCTCTTTGAGTCAAATTCTGCAAATTTATCCGTTTAGTGCCTTGTGACAGGTAGTTATACAGAGACCAGAAATGCTTTGCTCCAGCATACCTGTTGTGCTGCTTCGGCAACAGTGCAAGATCTGAAATTTCTTCATGCCATGGAAAAACTGTTCATGGTCAGATAGAAATCACAGCTACAAGCACTAGCTTCTTAGATCCACTCCCCAAATAGGAGAAATTGATGTTAGGAACAATTGTGTACATTAACATTAACGACTGAATCAGCACTATGTTGGCCTGTGTAGCCTCAGAATCCCACTGAAGGGCTCCCTAGCATTCAGTCATCATTGGGACATCAATGGAGTCACGGAAATTGTACAAAAGGATGAGAACTGAACACTGGGATTCTGCTTTCCATGTGGCTATTACAGATGCATTAGAACTTTACATACGTTTTGCCCTTCCTTACTGCAATGCTTTGAGACAACAGAGTCCTGTGGCACTTTTAAAGACTAACAGATTTATTTATCGCATGAGCTTTCGTGGGAGAAAACCCCACTTCGTCAGATGCTTTGAAG